>CAKNXH010000165.1:79329-122498 GCA_932178445.1 Andricus quercusramuli | reverse complement strand
CAAAATACAAAAATCTACATTTTACTTTAGATTTTTAAAAATCTTTAAAATTTTGCAATTATTTTTGAATTGCTTTAAAACTTCTAAATATCTTTTTCAATGTTCTCTTGGAATTCATTTTTAAAAATAAAAAATCATTTGTCAATTTTTCATGAATCTTAAGACAATTTTTTTTATTCTCTTGAAATCTTTCAAAATTCTTGAAACATTTCTAGATTTTTTTTCTAATTCTTCAAAGATCCGCATTTAGTTTTGAAATTTTGAAACATTTTTTAGTTTAACATTATTTTTAATCTTTTCAAAACTCCTAAACGCTATACAATTTTTCTTCTTCAAATTATTCGGAATTTTCCTACAATTAACAAAAATTCTGCGGAATTGAAAAAAAAAAATTCCTGTAAAATCTACCGGATTATTTTTTTACAATTGAGGAAATCTTCTGGAAAGTTTTTTAATATATTCTCTTCAAATGAATGTTTCAAAATACAAAAACCTACATTTTGCTTTAGAATCTTAAAAATTTTTTTTGATGTTCTCTTAAAATTAATTTTTAAAAATAAAAAACCATTTGAAATTTTCCTAGGAATCTTGACATTTTTTTTTTGTTTCTCTTAAAACCTTTCAAAATTCTTAAAAAGTTTCTTTTTTCAAATTTTCAAAAAATCTACATTTTTTTTTGAAATTTTTCAAAATCTTTTCAAGATTAAGTTATTTTAGAATCTTTTCAAAACTTCTTAAAAATTTTCGATTTATTTTGATATCTTATGAACTTAAAATTCTTTAAAATAAAACCTAATTCATTTCAAATTATACAAGAAATTTTATGGTCTATATGTGACAAAAGACACAGGTATCGATTATTTGTATTGTTAGATATTAATATGAATATAAATATGTATATAATTATAAAAAATTATATATTCTAAGTTTTTCCACATAAAAAAAAAATAAAAAATAATTTAAAATTAAAATTTTATTTTTATGAATAACATTTTTAAAAATTTGTAAATAAATTTTATAATAAAAGAAAAAGGATCAACTGAAAACAATCGTAAAAATTGTACTATATTAAAAAAATAATGCGTTGCATACCATTGCATAATATAGTAGTTAACCTGTTATTATATTTTAGGAAGAATGTTCACATAATTATATTCACATAAGTGGTTAAAAATAAAACTGAAAAAAATAAATAAAAGGCCGGACTGGGCAGATACGTCAAAAACGTCAAAAAAATAAAACACGATTCTTGTCTTCTCGAAGGTTAATTGTTACAAAAAAAGTTTATTGAAAGAAAATGAATTAAAATGATCATAAATAAACTTTGAAAGAATTTATAAAGTATTTTTTATGTATCACATACAGTAATATTACTCCACATGCTTTTCAAAATAACTTCTTAACCTTTCTTTAAAATCCACCGAAAAGTTAGGTTAAGTAACAATTTACTCAAATACTCACTCACAATTGACAATCCACACAATCAAATATTCAACACGACCCGTAAAAACCTCTTTTTGCAAAATAAAAAAATCAACCGCATGCATTTAACCAGATGACAAATAACACGCTTCCTTGCCTTGCTACAAAAAATCGAAAAAATGTTAAATGGTTGGAATGCGGCGTTCCTAAACCCACTTTCTACTTTTCTGCAATGAATGCATTTTCCATTTTCAAGAAAATGCATTTCAGTATCAACGGATAAGGAAGAAATATGTCGATAGAATAGAAATAGGTTGGTAAGGTAGACCACTATCAATAACATAATTTCATCCCTATTTTCTATTTCCCTTTCTCGCTTTCCTGAATACTTTTAATAATGATTACTGAGTCTACAATTTAATACAAGCCTTTGACATCAATTTTTGAACATATTCAACATTTCTAGCTCTTATTCCCCCAAAAAAACTCGAAATAAAGAACACAAGTCTAAAATATTTAAAACTGGCGCCATTTCTTACCTTAGGTATTTAATAAATAATTTTCAATTTTCTTCGAGTTTCTTCTTGCCAATGCATTTCAAAAACAATATTTTATTCGTAATCATAATTACCTCACTCATTGAAAAATCTTTAAACAATTCCGCACTTTGGATTTTGTGAGGACCGTAAATTACGAAAAAGAGTGTGTCAAGTCGGCTCAGGAATGTGGCACTTCAAAATGGCTGCCAGTTACTTTAGTAATTTACGGCTGTATCTTTCTTTGTTGTCGCTCGTGCAATCGTGACCGGGAATCAGCAATAGAATTATTTTAGAAAATCGGGAAATAGTGTAATTGTCATTTAGTGGAAATCTTTTGTTCGACGTGGGAGCTCGATAAAAAAGTGAGAACGGAATATGCTCGCGAACCACACAACTGGCATCACCGTTGCTTTCTTGGTTCAGGAATTTCCTTGAGGAGAGTCCAGCTGCACCCTGAGAATCTTCTGATTTATTACGCTTCGCAAATTTTGCGGGCCAAAAATCTGTTTTACAAGCCTGTGTCGCGTATAGGTTAGATTTCGTGTTTCCTCGAATTCTGCACAAGGCTGCAGAAAGTGTCTCAATTTCGTGCTCCTCGGAGCTGATGTTTTCCGTTTTTCCACGACTTCTTTGCGAAAACATGCCCCGGATGAAAATTGCTTGTTTCTTTACGAAGATTGGGTGAAATAATGTGCGTCTCGTGTCCTAGAGATAAAAGTGCCTTGGGTCAAGAATGTGGTCACTTTTGTATCGTGTCAGTGACTTCTAAATTATTTTGTGCTGATTGTGCCTTCGAGGATTCTTTAGAGTTCGTGCATCGATAGATTTATCAGAAAGTGCCCTTAATTCCGAGAATTTAAGGTCTTTGTTTTTCTGTTTGCTTGGATCTAGATCGGTCAAGTTCTTTAATAATTATGACTTCTGGAAGAATCTTCAGAATCTACCAATATTGGAGACAGCCATCGTCCTAGAATTATTTCGTAAGTTTCGTGTTTTTTTCTTTTAATTTTAGAGGTTAAACACTGGTATTTGGGTATTTAAGAGTGAAATCAGGCTTCGAATTAGACCACTTTTACGACTTTTTGGTACTTATTTTTTGGCACAAGGATATTTTCTTAACACTTTTGAAGCTATAATGTCAGTAAAATATACTTTTCTTTACGAATTGTGTGAAAGAAATCCATCGCACGGACTAATTTTGTTATTATAACTGTTATTTTGGTTTTTATTTAACTTAATAAACATTTGATCATTGTATTTAAAAGATACATGAAAACATACGAATAAAATGTTTATGTATTTAGCATTTACACAAACGATAGAATTCTATGTATTTTGAATAATTTGAAAGTACTTTCCATTTTTACTCATCAAACAGTGTTTTGTACACATACGCAACTTACCCAATTTGCATTCCAAACAAAGCAATACAATTTGCATGATATAAATGGAAATTGAGTTAATTAGGTAACAAAAATAAAAGATTGAGCATAAAATGGAATTTTTTATTTTATAAATAACTAAAGTTCTAATATAATATTCTCATTAAAATTTCACTGTTATACACATTTCCGTCTATATGTATATTTAATGTTTTATCACTGGTAGTTTTGTGTCAAAAAATGTGTCATATTTC
The DNA here is from genome assembly GCA_932178445.1 of Andricus quercusramuli. NCBI lineage: Eukaryota > Metazoa > Arthropoda > Insecta > Hymenoptera > Cynipidae > Andricus > Andricus quercusramuli. The sequence goes on along the minus strand of CAKNXH010000165.1, from coordinate 118,901 downwards.
ACAAAAAAATGGTAAATTTATGAAAAAAATTGCACGCATAAATTATACAATTTTACAACAAATGTGAAATTTTACTTATCAATCAGTGTAAACAATTTATAATCGAGCATAAACTGAAATTATTGCGTCTTCAATTTGAAAATCTTGTAATGCTTCCAGATTAAAATAGTATAATAGATGATGTCCCAATTTAATTTGCAATTGTTCAAGCGTGAATATTTCAATATTTTCAATTTTAAATGTTTGTCATTATCACGATTCGTCAAAATTTAAAAAAATGTCGAATTTTAACAATTTCTTAGCGCCTCTAATATAAATTTGTTATTTTAAATAATTTAATTGTACAATTACAAGTACATACTTATAATTTGTATTTGATAATATTTTTGTTTCAATTTGAACTTTTAACATCAGAAATAAGTTTTTATTGTTCAAATGTACATGCTCATAATTGGAGATTATTCAATTTTGAACAAATCTCTCAATAATTAGAAAACTAATTTTATAGTACATATATGAAACGTTTCCAAATTGAAAGTTTAAATTTACGAATACTTTCAATCTGAAAATACATTTTTAATTAATTTTAGTTTAAAACCTGAATTTTCAAAAATAGAAAAGAATTCTAAGCCAAAGTAAATTCCACACAAAATATTATTAAACATCCGGATCAATTCTATGGAATGTGCTTCACTAAAATTTCATATAGACGTGAGGAATGACGCGGCCATTCCTTAGGAATTCCGGACAAATTCCGCAGAATTTTATAGTAAATTCGGACAAATTTTATGGAATGCGTTCTTCAGAAATTCCACACCATTTGGTACGTGGAAACTGAAATCGTGAGATTGTAAATCAGTGTTTATAATTATTATGAATAACAATTTCTGCTGACGGATATCCTTAGTAAGCTAAATGAACTGGAATTTTCTATAAAAATGTGTATTTCTTTAAATGAGAACAGTAGAGTCAAGATCAGAGCTTACGTTATTTACGATTTTAAAAATAACTTTAATTAATCTAAGTTTTTGAATAATTAAAAAAATGATTTAATTTGCTAGTATTAAAATATATGCGAGTTGTTAAAATTTCCATTCGTTGCTTAGATTTCCAGTCTAGGTTTTTTTTTCAGTTTTTATCTACCAGGCTTGTACGATATTTACAAAATTAGTTTAAAAAAATGCTGGAACTGTGAAACATTCTTGTGGCTAGTTAAAGTTGTTATTTATATTAATTTTTAAATTATGCTTTGGAATAAAAGTAATCATTTTTGATGGTGAATGTTATTACTTGTGTTGCAAGTTGTAGAAGCCAATTAGAATTGAGTGGAGATAGGAAGTAAAATCATAGTTGATCGCGATATATAATAAATCAGATTTTCCAGTTCCATGAAAAAATTCGCTCCCTACTTGAAGATTTGATTAGTATGAGTTATTGATCTTACTCATCTATAAAATATCTACCTCCTACGTGATCATGCTATTTCTGGTAGAGGAACTAACTTTTTTTTTATCGATATAAATGATAAAAGTATGATATAAGCAGTATTTCATTAAATATGACAGGAAGACCCGCGTAAACTTAATGAGCTACAAATAGAGATAATGTTTATATGCTTCTTTATTACTCGACTAAGAAGAAACACTATTGTTAAATGATATTTCTATTTCTAAGGACTGAGTGTGTTATGTAAACTTGAAAACTGAGAATAAAGACTAGGGTTACATTAACCTATTAAGAATCCACCACTTCCATTATTAAAGTCCATTATCAAATTGGCAAAGTCATTTTCAAAGTTATAAAATGGAACAAATTGCAAATGAATCAAAACAATTCAAAGTTCAACTCTTTGAACCATTAAAAATGTTAACGATTCAAGATTGGACAATTTTAAATTTGAACCAATTGTACTAAGAGTGGAAAATTTTTTGCTTGAAGGACTTTGAAAAACAAAGAATCGAAAATAGAAAACGTTGGAGTTTGAACAATTTACCAAATAAACGTTAAAGATTAAGTAAATTTTAATTTCAAAGCATCTGAAGTTATGGAATTACAGTTTTTTTAAATTGAACACTCTAAAAATGAAACTTAATTTCACAAAAAGCTATCGAAATTAACTTTGATTTTGTATGTTTTACAAGTAAGAACTTTTATAATTTCGCATGCAGACAATTATAATATTATATATACCTCCACAGAACCTTTGTTTGCCCCCAGGCTTTTTTATTTAACTTAAAGTTTAGCTAACTCAATTAAAATTATCAAAATAATTTAAAAAATAAAAAAAAAAATCCCCATTCATTTCGGATCTCCAGAAAAGTGAAGAAATAATGTTATTTAACAATAAATGATAATGAACAACAACTGGAACTAAATGTGTATTTTTTAATGTTCTAGGCCACTTTATGTCACAGGTGGATTGGAGCTAGGTCCCAGAGGGCCTAGCATGGGCCACTATGAATCCACCTGTGGTCAGCAAGTCGAGCACTCGTGCCTCAGGATACCATCAGAAGGCACTAGCTGAGATCCGCAACTCTCTCCTGCCATTTGCAAATATCGGTACGTTGAAAATCCATTTACATACTATAGAATAAACCTTCTAAAAAACTGAAAAAGTCGTTTAAAAAAATAATGAAAATCAAACCGTGTATCTTCAGGTGGAACAGGTGAAGTTGGTTCCAGTGCTGCTAGTACCATCTCCACTCTATCTACAACCAGCGGAGTCAGTTCAGCATCGGGTCTCAGTGGCCTTTCATGTGCTTCTAATTCCGGAGACAAAAACGATCAACGGCAAGCCTTAGCTCAACTCCTAGCCATGGGTTATCCCGAGGAAATTGGGTTTAAAGCCCTGAAGAGGGCGGCCTGGCGTCTGGACACAGCTGTCGAGTTGTTGAAGCAAGCACAGTGCGAATCTCTGAACGGCTTGAGCAAACTTAATCCAAAGCTCATCAGGAAGCCAAGCCTCGAACGAGAATTGAATCTGCAACGCGGAAGTCCAGCACTTGACAGCGGAGCCGGAAGTTCCCGATCCGACAGCCCTCGCCTTGCAGAGCTGAGTCCTCATCCCCAGCTAAGTCGGCAGTATTCGCCTAGCAGTTTCGTAGAACCTCCACCGCCGCCTCCACCCAGGTGCAGCTCCACGCCTCCGCCTCCACCGCCTCCTCATGGGCCTTACTTTCAACCCAACGTCCCCACCAACATGCAACAAATGCTCAAGCGAATGTCGCCCGCGCCCGTTGTGCCAACCCGACCTCCAGCCGCAACTCCGGGAAGCTCCGGATCAAACTCTGGCTCCATCAATCCTCCGCAGAGGGGCACGAGTCCAGTCGCAAACTCTAACTCATCCAACGGTCGGCAGCCCATGATAGTCCAAAACGGACCTCAGGTACAGCAGCAACTCACACAACAGATGCAAGCTCTCAGCATCTACCAATCATCAAACAGCAATTCCAGCAGTCAAGTCGAACCTCCACCACCTTACCCAATCGTTCCATCCTCTTCATCAGGACCAGTACAACCACCTTCATACAGTGCTTCTATGCAGAATCGACAGAGTCCCACCCAGTCACAGGACTACCGGAAAAGCCCCTCTTCTGGTATTTACTCGGGTCCAACATCAGCTGGATCGCCGAGTCCCATCACTGTTCCAGCAGCTTCTCCCACTTCCCAGAATGCCATGGCGAGGCCCACTCCTCTCCAAGCGTGGGGAGCCCGACAAGCGAAGACACAACCGCCGGTCATCATGCAGTCTGTGAAAAGTACCCAGGTTCAGAAACCCGTTTTGCAGACTGCGATCGCACCTACATCGCCTCAGCCCATCTCCACCAGCAACACGCCTCCACCGCCTCCCTCATACGCTTCTTCGATTCAGCAGAAGCAACAACAACCACCGCCTGCTTATCCTCCCGTCAATAACGGAACTTCATCCCCTGGGTCGGTCATCGGAGTTACAGTTGGGGTTCCAACGACAGAACCTCCGAGTTACGCGACGACGATGCAAGCTTTGGCTGCACAGAGGGGCATTCATCATCCTCTTCCTCCACCTCCTTACGGAATATCGAATGAAGATTCTTGTGGCATATCCACCGAGAGTGGGACGGCTCCCAGGTCTTCTCCTGTTGCAAGTCATCCACCTTTGCAAAGGAAATACTCACCGGCTGAAGGATGTCATCCTGAAACTCCACCATTGCCTCCAACTGCTTCGACCTCGGTTTCGACGAGGAATAATAATCACCAAGGACATGATGGTGCGAAGGGAAACTCGACGCCATCGTATAAAATCAAGCACCAGAGTCCTATTCCAGAACGGAAGCATATGAGCAAAGAGAAGGAGGAGGAACGTAGGGACTGCAAAGTTCGTAACTATTCACCCCAGGCGTTCAAGTTTTTCATGGAACAACATATAGAGAATGTTTTAAAGTCTCATAAGCAGAGATTGTATAGAAGATTGCAACTGGAGACGGAGATGTCGAAGATTGGATTAAGTGAGGAAGCTCAATGTCAGATGAGGAAGATGCTTTCACAGAAGGAGTCGAATTATATTAGGCTAAAGAGAGCAAAGATGGACAAGAGTATGTTCACGAAGATCAAGCCTATTGGTGTCGGGGCTTTTGGAGAAGTGACGCTTGTTAGGAAATTGGACACTAATCAGTTTTATGCGATGAAAACTCTACGTAAGGCGGATGTCTTGAATCGGAATCAAGTCGCTCACGTGAAAGCGGAAAGAGACATTCTTGCTGAGGCGGATAACGAGTGGGTTGTGAAGCTTTACTATTCGTTTCAGGATAAGGATAATCTCTATTTTGTGATGGATTATATTCCTGGGGGCGACTTAATGTCGCTGCTGATCAAATTTGGGATTTTCAAAGAACCGCTAGCAAGGTTTTATATTGCGGAGTTGACTTGTGCGGTGGAGAGTGTTCATAAAATGGGATTTATCCATAGGGATATCAAGCCTGATAATATTCTGATTGACAGAGACGGGCATATCAAGCTGACCGACTTTGGGTTGTGCACCGGATTCCGTTGGACACATAACTCGAAATATTATCAGCAAAATGGTAAGTTTGCATTTCTATAAATTGTGGAGGATGATTTGATAGTTTGACAGGGTGTCTAGCGACCTAGAAAACCTGGAAATCTTCTTCAATTTATCATGAGAACATTGCACTTTGAATACTAATGGTCAGGGGAAATGATAAATTGGCCAGGGAAAAATTAAAGAATTTTGAAAATGAAGTTCTGCGGCCATCCTAATATAATTAAAGTAATTTATTCGTTGAAAATTCATCTTTTTAATTCAACTACCTGTTTAAAGGTTGAGCCACTTTGTTTAAAATCATATTATTGATGAATAATCGTCATTTTAGTTGAAAATTCATATCTTTGGTTGAAAATTCGTTTTTTTGTTGTTGAGAAATAGCTTCTTTTTTTTAATTGAAAACTCAACTACTAGGGTAAAAATTCAACTTTTGGTTGGAGGTTCATCCTTTTGGTTGACAATTTAACTGTTTTATTCAAAATTCGTTTTTTATTTGTTGAAAATTCGGCTTTTTTGATGGAAAACTAATCTTCTTGGTTTAAAATTTCCACTTTTTGGTTAAAAATTCATGTTTTGGTTAAAACTTTGACTTTTCTCCTTCAAGGTTCATATCTTTTAATAGAAATTCCGTCTTTTTCGGTTGCAATATAAACTATTACATTATTTTAGAATTCATATTTTTGTTCAAAACTCATCTTTTCGCGTTTAAACTTCGACAGTTTTCTAAAAAAATTCGTCTTTTTAATTTTAAATTCAACTATTTAGTTGAAACTTCATTTTGTTGTTGTTTAGAGTTGCCTTTTGTGGTTGGAAACTAATCTTCTTGATTTGCAATTTCCACTTTTTCGGGTTGAAAATTCAACTGTTTTATAGAAAATTCATTTTTTTGCTCACTTTGGTCACTACTTTATTGAAAATTTTCAACTGAAAAGTATTTTTATATTAAGTCAAAAACAGTTTAATTTTCAAGCAAACAGTTGCATTTTTAACAAAACATAAAATTGATTTTCTACAACACCAATAACAAAAAGAATTTTGAACATAATACATAAATTATTAAACCAATCAGCTAAATTTTTAAATGAGACGATTAATTTTCTACAAAAAAGACGAATTTTTAACAAAAATACATAAATTTCTAACCAAATAGTTGAAGTTTTAACTAAAAAAGATACATGTTCTACCAAAAATGGAAAACTTAAATTTTCAGTTGAAAAAATTGATTTTTAACCAAAAAATACTTAGAACAATTGATTTAATAAAAAAGGCGCATTTGTAACAAACCTGTACTCGATTAAAACAAATTAGTTTTCAACCAAATAGTTCCATTTTCAATTAAAAAGATTAAATTTCTACCAAAAAAAGTGGAATAGTTAAATTTTCATTCGCAAATTTTGCACCAAATATCCAAAATTTCCACCGAAGAAATTAATTTTCCACTTTAAATGATAAATCTTCAACTAATAAAATTAAGTTTTTACAAATCTTTCGACTATGTGTTTGAATTATCTACCAAAATGTACAAAAAAGGTGACCTGGAAAAGACGTTCCATTTTGTTATTAAGAATTGCTAGACACCCTTTTGGAGTATTCTTTTTTTAGTTTTTTTTTTTGCTTTTGTGTTATTTTATTAATTTGTTTTGGTTGGATTTGTTGTAGGACATGGAAAGCAGGATTCAATGGACCCATCAGACGATTGGAATAATGAGTGTAGGTGTATTCAGTCGAAACCTTTAGAAAGAAGAAGACACAGAGAGCATCAGCGATGTTTGGCTCATTCCCTAGTCGGTACACCAAACTACATCGCTCCTGAAGTCTTACAACGTACGGGTTACACCCAGTTGTGTGATTGGTGGAGTGTTGGGGTCATTTTGTATGAAATGTTAGTTGGTTCTCCGCCTTTCTTGGCTAACTCGCCTGCTGAAACTCAATATAAGGTTCGTGAATTTGGTATTTCTTCATTCTAACTATCCGAAAGATATTTTTAACGAGCTTCTGGTGGTTCGGATTCCGCCATAAGCTGTAAATCCCACGGAATATATTCAATTCTTAGAACAGTAAAGAAACTTCTCAAATTAATTCAAATTTCACTTGGTATCATATCATATAATGTGAGATTGAACAAGGTACTTTTTGAATTCCGTAAATTTGTAACGATTCCAATTAGCAATTGTACAGGTTTGTGCACTTCCAATCTTAAAATTTGTTTATGTTAAAGTATAATTTTTTAATTTTTTAGTTCGGAAGATTAGAAATTTGAAAATCTACAAATTTAAATTCCCAGTTCAAGTTCACCGAGTGAAATTTTTTCTCTGCTTTTTTAAAGTCTCTCTTAGGCTACCTTTCAAAAAAGGGTTTGCATAGCGACATTTAATTTTGAATTTCTCAAAACTTAATAATTTTAGCATGGTACATTATAAATTAGACAGTTTAAAAATAATAGTCTTTAAAGTGGAATAATTTTGAATAAATTACTTCCAAATTTCAGCATTTTTATTCAAATCAGAAAGAATAATGTTAAAAATAAAGCATTCTGATTGGAATAATTTTTAGTTTGGAAAATTCAAAATTGTTTGGTTTAAATCAAAATCGTACAGATTAAGATTGAAATTTTGAAAGTTAGACAATTGTAAATCGCAAGCTTTGAATTTATTTCTTTTTGAAGGATACTGTTTTTAAATTGTAGGTACAATTAAAAATGATTTGTCTTTAAATACTATCTAATTTTGAAAGTCTTGCCATTAAAATTATTCAACTTTAAAGACTTTCAATTTTAAATTATACAGATCTGGAAAGTTTGAGTTTAGAATTATTTAGTTACCAATTTTAGAACTTTTCCACATTAGATTTCAGGGTTGCTTCAGAACCTGGAATCCTGGAAAAGTCCTGGAATGTTAAAAAAGAGTCTGGAAATTTTTATTTTTATGTCTTTTTAAGGCCACTTTTTTTTGGATGGAATAGGAACTGCGATCTTCTAAATCTTTCTGGAACTCCCAAATTAATTGCAACTTTTTGTTTTGTTTTTAGGTAATCAACTGGGAGACAACTCTTCATATCCCAAAACAAGCAAACCTCTCTCCAGAAGGTATGGACTTGATCCTGAAGCTTTGCGTTGGTTCAGATCGTCGTCTTGGTAAGAACGCGGATGAGGTAAAAAGTCATCCATTTTTCTCTAACATTGACTTTGACAAAGGCCTGCGACGTCAGGTAGCGCCTCACATACCTCGAATACAATATCCCACTGACACGAGTAATTTCGATCCCGTCGATCCTGAGAAATTACGCAATTCAGAGACCTCTGACTCCAACAAGTCCGACGAGTACTTGGACAATGGAAAGCCATTTCACGGTTTCTTCGAGTTTACCTTCAGACGTTTTTTTGACGATGGTGGTGGTCCTGCGTATCCTAGTCGAATAAGCTTGGACGATAATGACAACCAGGGGCCTGTTTATGTATGACATTAGGCCTCAAAGCGAACCTCGTAAGACTCGCGTATTAACGTCACATCTTGTCTTATTCTCGCTTCCAAAGGAATGCAACTGTTCTTTTCGAAAATCGACATCGTTCCGAATAACGTAAAACTTTAGACTCTTCATTTCATGCAAAAACATCTCCAATTCGTAATTTTGTTCGGAAAAAATGAACAAATTCAATTTCAGGATTGCTACATTACCTGTAAAACCTGGAAAAGTCATAGAATTTTCAAAAAGAGCCTGGACATTTTTATTGTTAGTTCTTTTTGAAGTTTTAATGCTTATTTCAGTACTTTTCTGCTTACTTTACAAATTCAGATTGATAGGAATTGATTAGCAAAATTATACTGCAAATAGTATAATGATTTAAAATTTATTTGAGTTTAAATTTTCAACAAATTTGTTTATAAAGTTCTCCTGGAAACATTTTCAAAAGTTGATCTGGAAAACTTATAATTGTCCTGGAATTTTGAAATACGACTTCTGTGACAACCCTGAATTTAAATTTCTCAAAATCGTATAATTTAGAAATTGTTAATACGTAGTTGAAGAATTTTTAATCCATAATGTTCCAAATTGAATAATTTCTGGTTGCAACGTAATCAATTAAATCCTTGCAAATTTAATAAATTCAAATATTAAAAATCTGCCAGTTTCAAAAAGAAAACGTCCATAGTTGAGCAATTTTCAGATTAAAATGTGCAATATTAAATCATTTGAAATTTAAAGCTTTTGAATTAATGTATTGAATAATTTTAGATGAAATCTGTCCAAAATTGTTTGATTTCAAATTTAAATCGTTCAAAGTTGCAGGATTAGAAATGAAAACCTTTTAATACTTGAATAACTATTATTTCAAAGCCATCAAAATCGAATAATTTGAAATTACAATTTGGAAAAATTTGTGTAAATTAGGAGCTCTTGAAATTTGATAAATTTTAATTTAAATACTGAAAATTGTACATTTTTTAATTGAAATCCTCATAGCAAAGTGATTTTTAATTGGAGAAGATATTTAATAATTTCAGTTTGTTACTTCATAACTTCATACATGGAATAGTTTTCAATCAATTTTTTCAAAATTTCCAGATTATCATTCAAATTTTAAATAGGAAAATTCAAAATTGTTTGGTTTGAATTCAAGTTTAGAGGTTTTCAAATTATATTTTGAATATCGAAAAGAGTTTATTTTGTGTGAAATGAGGAGTAGAATTGCCATATTGTAAGTTTCTCACGTCGCGAACTCGAACTTAGTCGCTAGATTTCATTTTCAAGATCGGTCGTTGCCATTGTCAGTGCATTTCCTACCGATTGTTGTTTTTTTTTTTACGTTGAGCGTCTTGCGTGTAGTTCGCTTGAGAATGAAGTAGACTTTTGAAGCCGTCGATTAGACTTGAAAAATCGTTGCATAATTCGTGATGCATAACTTCAATTACCAAACAAATCTCTTTTTAGGAATTCATAGAATTCCATAGTGTTTTTTTATATTTAAGACAAATAGAAAGATACGCGGTAGGTTTATGACGCAAAAAGCTATAAAATTCCAATAGGGTGGTCCAGATATATATTTTTTAAATTGGGATTGAAGTGTTTAATTTGGATCTTTTGAAAGCTGAAACCTTTCAAATGAAAATTAAGGTGGGATCCCAATTTACCATTTTTATCCTTGAGACGGTTAGAAAAATAATATTTCTATTCCAGAGTGGTCACTATAATAAATTACAAGAAAAGAATGTGTGAATTTTAAAAGTTTTATTTTGAAATAAACCCAAATTCAACTTGGACGTTTTAGTTTTGAGTGGCCAGCCTCAAAAGAGCCCGTTTAGATTTGGAACCAACGTTTTCCACATTGCATTTTTTTAATAAAATATTTTCTACAAGAATATTTGAGTGGTATAAAATATTGACTTGTATTTTCTAAGTATAAAAAACATTGACTTATATTTATTATAACTTTCTAAATGACTTTCTAAAGATGAAAAATATATTGATTTGTATTTTTTTTTAATGATCCAAAAATATATTAACTTGTACTTTGTAGGGATACAAAATATTAACTTGCATTTTCAAGCAATCAAAAAATATATTGACTTGTACTTTTAGAACGATTATGAATAATATTATCTTGTAGTTATTCAACAATAAAAGATATTAACTTATTATTTCTAAGGGTACAAAATATTGATTTGTATTTTTTTTAACGATAAAAAATATCAACTTGTAGTTATTCAACGATAAAAAGTATTTATTTTTCAATCGTTAAAAAAACTATTTGATAAAAAAATGTATTAATGTAGAAAATATTGAACGAAAAATAATAACAAATATTAATGTACATTACCGGCGGAAATTATCTAAGCGCCTGTTTTTCGAATAGTTGGAATAACTCTGAAAATAATTAACATTTTTGAAAATTCTTGAGTTCATGTCAAAGGCAAGTCTTCACAGTATTTTTCTAAATTGTTCAGATATTTTTTTAAAAAGTGTCCCTAAATTCTGCCTTAGGGTCAAACTATGTGTACATACTTACAAACATTTAGAAAAAATCCTAATTGATCATAGTTTAATAAATTTCATTAATATTAATGAAAATACTATTGTTCGGAATTTTTAAAAATAATTTGGTAAGTACAATCATTATTAAAAAATACGCATGTAGAATCTAGGAATAAAATCTAAAAATATCTTGACAATTTAGCAAATTACTATGGGTATTTACCTTCAAAATAATGAGCTGAATAAGTTCTGAAAGTATTTAATTATTTCCAGAGTTATCCTAATTTTTCGGAAGTATCGAAATTTTAATTTTTTTTTATTAAATTTACATTTTATTTCTAACTTCGGCCTATTAGACGCAGAATTGTATTACCTTTCGTACAATTATGATGAAAAAATTCGTTTTATTACAAAAATTAAGGCATTTAAAACAAATGAAAACGTTTGTTTCTAGTCGGAACGGGCTCCCTGAAAAGTGTACATTTATGATTTTGCTAAGGAAAAGATTTTGACATCGTCTGGTTTTCATAATTATTAAAAGCGTAACAGACTTGAAAAAAAAAAATACATTTTTGGACCACCCGTTTCGCAAAACTCAAAAGTAAATGCGACGGGGTAAACATGGAATTAAATAAAAATACGATAGCAATGATCGATGGCTGAACAAAGTTAATGAAATATATTTTTGCAGATATTTTGCTTGCCATTTTCATTTGTTCGGATCGGCTTTCATAGCGTTAAAAATATATTTCAGCAAGTACTGTGATATTGCAGATAAATAGTGTAATGCGGCTAATAACCATATCGGTCCTATTTAACGTTTTCTTTTTATATCAAACGATAAGCCTATTATAATATTATATATTATTATATATATTTATATATATAAATATATATAATATATATATTGTAATAAATTTCATGAACGGATGTAATGTGTTCATTGCGTACTATCTAAACATTTTGTAACGTTGATCAATTTCAAACGGTACTCTGAGCGCCATTAGTTAAACAATCACCCCATTGTTTCAAAAAGAAGATAACTAATTCAATAATTATTTGTCACAAACACGTTTAATTGGTGAAACCAATTAAATTTGCACAAATTCCGTTTCGAAAAAAGCGTAGTTAGATCGAATATGGGAGCATAAGTGTGAAAGAAAAAAAAAAGTGAATGGAAGAAAACGTTTAGATTTAGAAGGAGAATTGGAGATACTCGCGAGATAAGATATTAATATTTATTTTAGTCATTTAATATTTAGCTTCGACTCATGGTGTGAGAGGTACTTGAACGAATTATTTTAATAATCGTGGCAATGTCGTTGCTTCGCGGAAAAAGTGCCTTCTAAGAATATTTTAAGAAAGGAATAGTCAGGTATTTTCAAAGATATCTAATTATCTATCCTTCTGACTGCCGTTTCGTATATTATACAGTTTTCCGACCCTCGAGTGCCTTCTATCGAATACTATAATCATATCATTCGATCGTTAGAGAAAAAAAGAAGAATCAATCACTTCGTTGTATGTACTATGTACAAAGTAAGAAGTTTAAACAATCGATTATATTAGTTTAGGTACGCTCTTAAACCATCCAAGTTGACAGGAAAGAAAGAAACTTATTTTTAAATATCATTTATATTCCTACGAGGTTACAGATAACGTTTAACTAATTATTTCCTGCGAACTTAAATGAAAAGTATCACTAATCTTACTTTCTATTTTAAGATAATGTACAATAAAAAAAAAACACGTAATTTAACAATTTATCTGCGGAAATAAATAGGTAGCGAACTACTCGAAAAAGGTTTATAGTTGCTTTAAAAGTATATCTCGTCTCGCCAAAACTTCTGTCACGCGAAATCATATCAACGAAATCTCATTTCGAATGTTGTTAACCTGATCTGCTAAGGAGTTCGTTGGCAAGAAATCATCTCTTGCAAACAAAATATTAACGAATTTTTCTTTCTTTCATCACATTTTTTTGCAGGAGATTGTTTGTTGCCATGAGAATTAAATTTTTTATTATTTTATTTGCATTTACGTGACTAGAACAAAGTTCAAAACGTTTAATCAATTCAGATTTTAAATTGAAGATTGAAGGAAATTTGTTTGACGAATTTGCATTTGCTTTGAATATAAGTCAGACTTATTACTGTACATAGAATATTTATTTGTCTCTCGTTTCTAAAGAAATTAATTAGGGTTTGGAAGCAGCGAATCAGTTAGAAAAATCAATCATCTTTAAGCGTACAATTTCCTTTCGCAAAACGCAAGCATTTCATTACAGTTGCGAAAGGAAGATCATTAATTTTTCGTATTAATTTATCTTTTATGTGCCTCGTTTCAGACATGACTAATAGAACTTTTTTTTGTCAGACAAAGAAACATACTCAAGTTTTGTTTTTGTTATCACAAATACAAATCTAAATCCATAGAACTTGATAAAAAAAACTTTTTTTTTTACAGAAAATCAGTTTTTTTTTATTGTTCACTGAGTATGTAGACGAAATTTTAGTTAATCATAAGTCCTATTAATAATCTGCATTGTTTGTCAATAAGCGAAAATGATAAAGAGCTCAGTTTAGGAAATACAATACCATTGCGAATCAGAGGTGCTCTTTCGCTTATTCAGAGCATCGAATTAGTAATTCAGTTCATATTATGTAATAGACCCCATTTCCCTCCAAATACCCTCGTAATGCTATAGAGATCTGTTTTTTTTTTCTTTTTTGCTATTACTTGTATGTTAAAACGAATTCGACCCACGTGTACATTTTGTAATATCTTTTTTTTCTTTGTAATTAAACTATACAGAAGCTAGCGCGACGTACGTTTAGTTTTTTAAAGCACTATTATAATATATATGGAACATATGTACATATTTTGGATGAGTGTTCTAAATTAAAAGTATGTTCAATGCTTATTTAGTGTCTTTTTATTTTATGAACCTTTCGGTTTTTACATTTTCATTTCAGTTTGGTGTTTTATTATTAATTTATTCAGGGTGATGTTTAATTTAAGAGCTTTTATAATATTTTGTATATTTCATTAATACCCTACCTGGAAAACTTGGAAAACCTGGAATTGTCAGGGATTTTTTTTTTTTAAATCAGGGCATTTTATGGACAGCGTGCTTAATTTTTTTTAATTGCAATATAAAATTAAATAACAAGCATTCTTCATTTGTAAAAGTAGCTTTATATTACTGCGTTCAATTGTTTTGTTGAAAATTCGTTTTTTTTTTTGTTTGAAATTAATTTTTTCAACTGAAAATGTAACCATGTCAGCAGAATATTCCATCATTTTAGTTAAAAATTCGTCTCTTTGGTGAAATATTAATTTCTTTAAGTAAAAATGTAACTATCAAATTTTTTGTTGAAAATTTCTCTTTTCTAATTAAAAATACGTAATTTTTGGTAAAAATTAATCTTCTTGTTTGAAAATTCAATTATTCTAGTTATTCATCAGTTTAGTTGAAAATTCACCTTTTTGATTAAAAATTTAACGATTACAGTTGAAAACTCTTTGTTTTAGTTAAAAATTCATCACTTTATTAGAAAACGCAACTATTTTTTTACACGTTTTTTTTTTGTTATATTTTTTCACAGTAAATGTAACTATCCCAACTGAATATTCCATCATTTTTAGTTGAAAATTCATCATTTTGTTTGAAAATGTAACTATTTCTTTGAAAATTTAATGAATACAATTGAAAACTTTTTCGTTTTAGATGAAAATTCATCCCTTTATTTGAAAATGCAACTATTTTTTGTTATATTTTTTAACTGAAAATGTAACTATTCCAACTGAATATACCATCATTTTAGTTGAAAATTCAACATTTTGTTTGAAAATGTAACTATCTTTTTTTTAGTTGAAAATTTTTTTTGAAACTGAAAATGTAACTATTCCAATTAAATATTCTATCATTTTAGTTAAAAATTCATAGTTTTTGGTTTAAAATACAACTATTCCAGTTGAAGATTCGCCTTTTTATTTAAAAATGCATTACTTCATTTGAAAATGTAACTACTTCCTGAAAAAGTATATATTTTTTTAACATTAATTTTTTGTAGCTGAATATTCAACTATTCAATTTTTGGCTTTCAATTTATCTTTTTCAGTTGAAAATTCATGTATTTGGTTGAAAAATCGTGTTTTAGATAGAAAATTTGGTTGAAAATTCAACTATTCCAGTTGAAGGTTCATCATTTTATTTGAAAATTCATCACTTTGTTTGCATTTTTTGTGTGGAAAATTAAATTTTTCAACTCAAAATTTATCTATTACATTTTTGTTTGAAAACTGATCTTTTTTAGTTCCAAATTCAACTATTTAGCTAAAAAATTATCTTTTTTAGTTGTAAATTCATCTATTTGGTTACAAATTCATTTATTTTGTTGAAAATGCAATATTTTTACTTGAAAAGTTGAAAATTTGAAGCGGTTTAAATTGAATTCGATAAAGTACCTATATTATTTTTACCTAAATTATTTAATTAATCGAAGGCGAATAGGATTTCTTTTATTTTGTTTACCGTGAAACCCCAGGAGAAAGACCGGGAATTTGCAATTTCACATGTTTTGAAAATCAGTTTTCGGTAGCGATTGAAAATCAAAATTTCAATTTTTCACGAAAAAAGAAAATTCCACCCTAGATATATGGGGAAGCTAAATAAGAATTACAAAATTACATTTTTGATTACTGTATTAAAAAATGAGAATTCGATCACGTGAGAGAATTCACGCAAAGAATTTTAATTTTGACTTTGGGACATGCAATTTCTGCTAAAAATTAGAATTTTTACTTTGGCACAGGAAATTTTCTAACAAAAAAATATAATTCTGATCTACAACTGGAAATTCCCGTAAAGAAATATAATTTTCATTCTTGGAACAGGCAATTTTTGACATGAAACGGGAAATTTTGGAAAATAATTTTAATTCTGATTTACTATAAAAAAACGGGGAAAAAATCCCTATTGCAAGTCAGAAGTCGTAAGATTTGGAAATTTCCTTGTTCCAAATCACAATTTGTTTGGATTTAAAAATTATTCTGTTTTTTTCAAATAAAAATTTGCCTGAATTCGAAACTTGTAGCCTATTCCAAATTTTATGAGAAGGGAATTTCTATATTTTAGAATTACAATAGATTTCCGTAAAGAATTATAATTTGGACCTCTTTTACAAAATTCTCTGTCATAAATCAGAAAGCACTGAAATAAAAAAAAATTTAATGGTTTTTCTTGAATACTGTGAAAAACATTTGGAATCATTCAAATCCTATGAACTTTTTCAAATTGACCGGCAAATGACCGTAATTTAAAATACATATTTGTTTTTTTTACTTTATATTTTAAATGTGATACATTACGAAATTCGTTTGAAAATTTATTTCCAATTTAGTTGGATTTAAATTACTTAAAAATAAAAGCTTGTAAGATTCAAATTTACAACTATGTCAAATACAGAATTTCTGATTTTAAAGGTATTAAGTTTAAAAGAAACAAATTTCCGAGCTTTTGAAACTAGTTTTCGGATTAGATATTTCAAGGCTTCAACCTGCTAATTGCTTCTACTTTACTTTTCAATTTTAAATATTAATATTGATTTTAAAATTAATTTTGATGAAAATTGGAGATGAAGAATTTTTTAAATTAAAAGATCTTAAAATTGATTTTTTTCAGAGTTGTTGCAAATTTTGTTAAAATATTAAAAAATAATTTCCATTTAAGAGTTAAGAGTTTTCAATTCATAAATAATTTTTAAAAAATTAGTAAATTCCCAATTTAAAATCATTTAATGAAATTTGAACAACGTTTAGAAATTTGTTGGAAATTTTATTTACAATTACGAAATTAATCACATGTTTTGAATTCCAACTTGAAAAGATAACTGAAGACACAGCAGTTAATTCTCAGTTATCAATCTTATTTAGGGAGAAAGAATTATTTATAGAAATCGGTATCAGTTCTATATTAAGCATTCTGCGTTTTTTTATCAGATACCTGACTTAAAATCCATGAATTTTTGACTACATTAAACAATTAAATTATTTATTTTATAAATTACTTTTAAATTATAAATAAATTACTCAATTCACATTAGGGTGGAACAGGTCAGGAAAAACCTGGAAATTACAGCAAAGCCAGGAAATTTTGTTATTCCAGGAACGTCAGGGATGTGGATTTTAACTATTGCAAAAGTCAGGGAATTCCTACATATGAATAGTAAGCGAAAAAACGTGATAAATTTACTTTAATTAATTTCTCAATATTAAAGAATATATTGCAGCTTGAAATCCATTGATCAAAATTAAATTTGTAAATGGGCTATTGTGTAAAGGGGAGACCTCCCTACAGTGGATAATGCAGTCTACAGTGAATAATCATTAATTAAAAATACTAATGTGTGTTGAATAATTAATTTAATTGATAATTAAGACACTGTGTGTGCTAATAAATTAAAATTAATTATCTTTTATTTGTGCTCTTGATTAATTATTATCGTCTGTAGGGTTGATAAGAAAAATTAGAACATTTAGTTTTATTTATAAATCCGGCGAAAGTTTCGTTTTGACGAATTTATGAGTATTTTGACTTTTAGAGCTAATGGCGTAGATTAATATGAAAAAGTTGTCGAAAAAATGTTTTAAAGTCGTTCTCTGTTTGATAAGATATTTGTGTGAAAAAAATGAAAAGAAAATTTAAACAAATTAAGTATGAATTATGTAAAAATGTGTTTTTCATTATTATCATCAAAAATAGACTTTCAGCGGAAAAATTTGAGACAGCATGAAATGTATTATTCAAAAAAGATACTATTTTAACCGATTTTATTTATCTTTAGTAAAAATTTTGTATGTATTGCGCTAGAAAAATGTGTCAAGAGACTTATTTTTATAACTTTTTAAGAAAAATAATTTTGTTCTGCAGGATTTTGACGTTCCTATTGTCGTTTTTTTACGTGAATTTCAGTTATATCTCTGATAAAATCTCATGAAATAATATTCACCCTCAAGTGCAAACTGAGAATAGAAAACGGCTAGGGTTTTTGAATAAACTGTCTTTCAATATTTTCAAAAAAATCGTCATGATTTTGTTAATGTTGACTTTTTTTATTTTTCGTCCGATTTAGAAAGAAAACTTAAAGTTTAAATTTTCAGTTAAAACCATCAGTTTTCAAAAAAATAAATAAATTTGAACAAAATAGTTCAATTCTCAAACAAACTGATGAATCATATATAGAAAGATTAATTCTTAACAAAAAGGCTGATAAGGTAACATTTCCTCCAAAAGAAAATTAATTTTCAATAAACACAGTTAAATGAAACAAAAAATACGAATATACGAAGAAAAAACCAACCAAAAAAGTTTTATTAGTCAATAAAGAAGACAAATCTCATAAAAAATGTTGAACTTTCAACCTAAAAGTATAAAATTCCTACAAACTTAATTGAATTTCCAACCCAAAAAAAAACGAGTTTTCAACAGAATAAATGAATTTTCAACTAAAAAAATGTAAATATTCTAGCAAAAATGGAATAGTTACATTTTCAGTTGAAAAATTAATTTTCAACTAAAAAAATAATTTTCAGTCAAATACTTTAACTTTAAAGTAAAGTAATGAACTAAAGTTGTAATGAACAACACAATTTTTTATCCAAATAGTTAAAATTTTCACCGAAAAAATGTATTTTCTACCAAAAAGAAGAATTTTCAACTAAATGGATGAATTTTCAACCAAAAATAGAATGGTTAAATTTTTCAGATAGAAAAGTAAATTTTCAACAATAAAAAAACTAATTTTCAACAAAATTGGTCAAGTTTTAATCAAAGAAATGATTTTTTAACCAAAAAGATATAGTTTGAACTAATGAAATTACTTTTCTGCACCAAAAAGACAAAATTTCAACGAAATAGTTGAATTCTCGCCGAAAACAGATACATTTTCAACTTTAAATAGAATAGTTAAATTTTCAGTAAAAAAATTAATAAAGAAGTAAATTTTCAATTGAATAGATAAAATTTCAACTTAAGAGATAAATGTTCAGCCAAGTCGATTAAATTTCTATCACAAAAATATACGTTTTCGACTAAAACTGGAATAGATGAATTTCCAATAAAAAAAATAAATTTCAACCTAAAAAAACACGTTTTCAATTTAAAAAACTTATTTTCAAACAAAGAAATGACTTTTTATCCGAAAAGATAAATTTTCAAGATATAAAATAAAGATGAATTTTCAAACAAAAATGGAATAAATAAATTTTCAGTCAAAAAAATAATAATTTCAATAAAAAAAGACTTTCGAACAAAATAGCTTAATTCTAAACACAAAAAAGTTTTTTCAACTAAAATGATGAATCATCAACCAAAAAAAAACGAATTTCGAACAAAGTAGTTCCACTTTTAACTAAGTACTTGAATTTTCAAACAAAAAATATGAATTCTGAACAAAATAAATGAATTTTTAACCCAAAGGGACAAATTTTCAACCAAAAAGAAGCACTTTTTAACAAAATTGTTGAATTTTTTAACAAAATAGTAAAATTGAGTTCAAACTCATCTTATTAAAAATTCCCAGACTCTGTCAGGTTTTTCCTGAAATTCTCTGCCTTCTCTAACCAGTCCTAAATTCCCTGGCATTCCCTGACTTTCTGGAATTCCCGTACCTGTAGCCACCCTGAAACCTTTACTTTGTCAGTTGCAAAAAGATAAAAAAAGTGTCCAATTTCCAAAATAGGTGACAAATTTCCAAAATAGGTAAAATAGGTGACAAATATGAAAATATACGAAAAAATGTGAATAGGTGACAACTATGAAGACTGTTACTAAGATAAAATATTTAAAATGCTATATAATGCGACTGCATGGATCAAAAATATTTATGGAAATACCCAAACTCATCTTTAAAATGGCCTCTTATAAAAAATGTGTTGATAAGCTTTTTAAAAAACACGAAATAAATTTTGTTTAACAGAGCTAATTTTAATAACTTTTCTCATTTAAAAAAATCTTTTTTTTTATTTAATATTTCCTCATTTATTTGAGCAAATTATGGAATTTAATAGCTAAGATGAAATATTTGAAAAGATTAATTTTGTAAAAAAAAAACGAATTTCAACAAAATAGTTTGTGTTTTATGTATAAAACGGATAAATTTTCAACTGTACATAAAATAGTTAAATTCCAGTAAAAAATTAATTTTCGACCAAATAAAATAAATTTTCAACCAAACAGGTGAATTTTCAACCAAGATGATTGCATTTCTATCAAAAAGAACAATTTTCCACAAAAAATGGAATAGTTAAATTTTCAGCGAGGGAAGTAAATTTTCAACTAAAATAATGAACTTTCACCAAAAAAAGAAGGAATTCCTAACTAATTAGTTGGATTTATAATTCAAAAGATTAATTTATATTCTACCAAAAAATACCAATATTTAACGAAATAAATGAATTTTACTCTAAAATAGATCAGTTTTCAACCAAAAATAGAATAGTTAAATTCTCAGTTAAGAAAGTATGTTTTTAATAACAACAAAACTAATGTTAAACAAAATATGTTAATTTTTAACCAAAGAAATACATGAGGAAATACATTTATTAAAAAAAACTATCTGAATAGATTTTATAAATTAAAAAACATTTTTCTTTAATTTAATATTTCCTAATTTGTTTCAGCAAATTATGGAATTTACTTTCTAATATAAAATACTAACTAAGACGACTGCAAAAGTCCGAAAAGTAAAATTCCCGACACAGTGAAATTCCCGAATTGAAAAATTCTCGAATAATAAAACTCCCAAAATTATAAAACTGCCGAAACATAAAAATCCATATGGGGTCATTCACAAAATACGTGATACATTTTTTAGGAACTTCTGGCTGGGGGGGGGGGGTCAGAAGTTCCTAAAAAATGTTATGTTTCAATGTTGAAAAATGGGGGGAGGGGGCACCACGTGATACTTTTTCCATTGTTCTTAACATGGAGAATGAAACTTCGATCCCCCCCCCATGTATCACGTATTTTGTGAATGGCTCCTAATTGAAAAATTTTAATTAACAAAGTAAAAAACAATTGTGTTTTATAAATATTATTTATTTGTTAAAAATACAATATTCAAAGATTTTTTAATGCCTGAAGTTTTGAATGAAAAAAAAAACTTTTCCCAGAATGTTCTACGAACTTAATAATATTTTCCAAACAAATTTTGCAGGATTCTATTCAGCACTGATTTATCTCGGAGTTTATTTGTATTCTTTAAATTAACAATTCGATTTTTGCGAACATTTTTTGTCATTTAAAAAATACTATGCACATTTTCACACGAAATTTTTCACTCAGAAATATTTTTTTTTGAATTCACGTTATTTTAAATACTAACAATGATTTTAAAAAACTTAAAAAAAATTTCAAGTGTCTGATAAAAATGTTTTGATTATTTTATTTTGAATAAATAATATTTAACAAACAATCATTTTTTAACTGTTTGAATTTGGGAATTTCCTAGTTTGGATAGTTTATGATTCGGCAATTTTCTGTTCGGCATTTTATTCTTCAGGATTTTTCAGTTGTACCAAAATTAATGTTAACAGAGCTAATTTGGATAAACTTTCTAATTTAAAAATCTTTCTTTAGTTTAATATTTCCTAATTTATTTTATAAAATTATGGGATTTTCTTACCAAGATAAAATATTTAAAACACCCTACAGTGCTGCGACTGCGTGGATCGAAAATATCTGTGGGGAAACCCATCATCTGCGTTATCTGGACTGTATCTGGGGATAAAACCGAGACGAATTTGCAGCGCGTGCAGTTGATCAATAAGAAGGGCCCATGCAACGTGCGCACAAGTGCAAGCTCTGACAAAATACGCATAAAAATCGAAAATTAAAATTAAATTTTTAGTTATGTAAAGTGTAAGTGGTCAACTCTCATTGCAGAGTTTCATTTATGATCAAAGTGAATTACAAAACTACTTAAATATCCCGAAATTATAAAGTTCGGTGCGTGGGTCGTGATTCTCAATCTCAGCGTGTGGGACATTTCATTCTTCTATTTTTAAAACTCGAAATTAAAAATTGTAGCAGCTATGAAACTCAATAGGACAATTTTGAATGTGATACTTTTAAGTTGGGGATATGCTGTCGTTTTTTCTATTCAGACATGGGTAAGTGTACATTTAAAAAATAATAATAATTCACTCTCATTAGGTTGTTTATTTAAAAAAATTATTGAAGAAATTGACAATGAAAAATTAATGTAGAGGTTTAACGAGTGAAGTCAGGAAAAATGATTTTTTCTTTTATGTAAAATAAATAGAGCAAAACTTATGTATTTTTTATTGCTCAAAGTATAATAATTCAAGTCTAGGAGATTGTTATGTGATCACATTTTTATAATTTAATTTATATTAGTAATATTAGTATTATTATTGAGTGCAATAATGATAAATTCACGAAATAATCATAAATGAATAAACAAATAAGGGATCATCCACAAATTACGTAAGGTATATTGCTGACATTTCCAATCCCGCCTCTTATTTAATTAATTTTAGAAAATAAAATATGCTAATAAGAAAAGTATTTAGTTCTACAAACTTACAATTTACAAAACTTTTCAGGACCTAAAATGTCTGGTTGGTTTAAGATTTTATCAATATGATTGACATTTTTTTTCTGGGTTGAAAATTCAACAGTTTTGCAGAAAAATTCGTATTTTTGGTTCAAAAAATGAACAATATGGTAGAAAATTCATCAATTCGGTAGAAACTTAAACTATTTGATCCAAAGTTAAACTACTTTGTGAAAAATTCAAATTTTAGTTGAAGATTCATCACTTTAGGTAAAAATTAATTTCTTCGGTAAAAAATTGGACTATTTAGTTGGAAATGCATTTTTTTGTAAATTAATTTTTTAACAGATAAGTTAACTATTCGATTTTTTTTTGTAAATTTATCTCTTTCTAGTTGAAAATTCGACTATTAGGATGAAAATTTATGTATTTTGTTAAAAATCCACCTTTTTGGTAGAAAATGATTCCTAGTGGTTGAAAATGAAAATATTTGGATACAAATTTATTTATTTTGTGGAAAATGCGTCGTTTTGGTAGAGAATAAATTGTTTGGTAAAAAAAAACATTATTTGGTTCTAAATTAATCTGTTTCAGTTGAGAAATCAAGTATTGTTGTCGAAAATTGGTCTTTTTTATTAAATACAAATGGGTTTGTTTTGAAATTAATTTTTCTTAGATAAACTATATTTTTGTTGAAAATTCATCTTTTTAGATTGAAAAATCAACGCCTTGGTTGTAAGTCATACTGCTTTCTTAAAAAATTATTTTTTGGTTGAAGAATCATACTTTTAGTAGTAACCTCATCTCTTTGGTTGAAAATTAAACTACTTTGTATTGCAAATTCAAGAATTTGGTAGAGAAATCACCTATCAGGTAGAAAATTTAACTGTTTTGTTAATTTTTAAAATTGAAAATTAATGTTTTTAAATTGGAATTTAACTTTTCCAATTTGGTTGCAAATTGCATCATGATGTTTTTAGTTTAAAAATTCAACTATTTGGTCGAAAATGTATGTAATTTGGTGACAATTTATCTTTTTTGATAGAAAATTAATTTTCTTGATTGAAAATTCAACTATTTGGTCAGAAATTTATGTATTTTGTTGATGATTTGTCTTTTCCGGTTAAAAATTATTCTTCTTGGTTGAAATTTCAACCATTTGGTTAACAATTTATCCATTTTGTTAAGAATTTGTCTTTTTAGTGGAAAATTAATCTTCCTGATTGAAAATTTATATTTTTGATTGAAAATTCGATCATTTTGTTGAAAATTCAACTGTTTTGTAGAAAGCTCGTATTTCTTAAAAATTCAATATTGTGTGACATTTTTTTCTTTTTTGATTGACATTTTTTTTTTTTTTTTGTTAAGAATTCAACTAATAAATTCAACACTGATGGAAAATTTAAATGTTTTGTAAATGTTTTTAAATTGAAAATTTTTTAAATGAAAATTTAACTTTTCCAATTAGGTTCCAAATTGATGTTTTTAGTTTAAAAATTCAACTATTTTGTCGACTTGATTTGTTGAAAATTCGTCTTTTTGCTAGAAATTGAATCCTCTTGGTTGAAAATTCAACTATTTGGTCAGAAATTGATGTATTTTGTTGATAATTCATCTTTTTCGGTAAAAAATTAATCTTCTTGGTTGAAAATTCAACCGTTTATTTAAATATTTATGCATTTTGTTCAGAATTTGTCTTTTTAGTAGAAAATTAATTTTCCTGGTTGAAAATTGATCTTTTTGGTTGAAAATTCAACATTTTGGGTGGCATTTTTTTTTCTTTATTGACTAAAAAACCTTTTTCGGCAAAAATTACGTAAAAAGGGCGAGGCCCCCCCCATAAAATTTACAGACCCAAATAAAGGGGGTCAAAATTTCAGAAAAATACTTTACTTATTTTATGCACATTTTTGGAAACAACCCTATTATCTAGATCTAAAGTAAGAGCACCAATTCTTGGCACCCTCGCAGTTGTTGGTACCCTTTCTCTAATTTGTTAGATAATACATTGTTTTAACATTTTTTGCCTCGATTAATTAATTTAAACTATCATTTTTACATATAATGCATATATTAATTATCTAGTTTAATCATATACACTCCACTCCCGATATAAGAACCCCTGGTTTATGATATTCCTAAAATTGAAGGGCCGGATAATACAACTCACCGAGCGCTCGAAATGACGTAAAAGTATTGTCCAACTTGATAAAAAATGGAAATCGCAAATTTCCATTAAAAAGAAATATGACTCGACGCGGCTTGTCAAGGCGCATCTTTTTTCTTTTAGGCATTTTTTTGCAAAATAATTAGTTTCGAAAATAAAAAATGAAAACTAATTTTTTTTCGCCCGAATAAACGCAATAAAATCAATGTTTAATAAAACTTGAACTGCGGTTTCTCGGAAACTAATCGACTAAATCACTTGAAATTCAAACTGCAAGTTCATGACTCTTTACAGAAGCCAATGATATGAATTAAAATATCGTAGCGATCTATGGTTTAATATTTTCGATCGATGTATCGATCGGCCCGGAAAACCGCGTTTTTCACATTTCACGTAGCGAGGAAGTTTTTCATTTCACGAGTCTCGCCAAAAAGAAACATATCTCCATGGTCGTCAACATTTGGCCAAGTTTTGGGCCAAATTTGACATCGATCCGATGAAAATGGTAGGAGCTACGGATTTTTAAAGAAAAGCGTCAGCGCACGAGGCCGGAGAATCCCGACGCACAGTGGGCTGAATCGAGAATTCACTATTTGAAATCACCTACAGCCTACAATTCTTAACCGATTTTAAATTTAAACTTATTTAGTAATTATTCAACCAGTTCTCGCTTTACAGGGGGAAACATTACTTGAACAAATAAAAATTGTTTTAATAATCACCAAATATCCTTTAAAAATATATTGCACTCAACATTCTTTGATTGTGTAATTATTCCCAGAAAATAATAAATTTTTACGATTTTTGGAAGAAAAAATTGTTTAAACAATTGAAAATTATTTAAATAATTAGCAAATATGTTAAACAAGAACTACAACCCTTGACATTCATCAGCTTTTTTATAATTTATTCCGAAAGATAATAAGTTTTCACGATTCACAGGAAAAAAAATTGTTTAAACAAATAATAATTATTCAAACAATTGAAATTATTTAAAATTATTCAAAATATACTTCAAAACTCGTCACTTATCTATTAAAAATAATTCATGTTGAAAAAATTTCAAAAAATACCATTTTTAGCATGAATTTGATAGAAAACTAATATTTTGAATTTTTTTAGGGCATTTTCGGGGCACAATAAAAGAGGATTTTGAGTGTCAAAATTTAAAGTTATTGGATGGAAATTATTCCTTGAATACTCCTCAAGAGGACTATACTTTAATTCACAAAAAGTTTATAACAAGTACTTCTTTTTTCCATTTTTTTGAAAATCGAGCTTTTCCCATTTAAAACCCCATGTTAACAAAAAAGAATGAATTTCTTTTTCCGGAAAACTAAAAAATGGGGGGGGGGGGCTATCACAAAAAATCGAAACTCGAATTTTTACAGGTATAAATTTGGACCACCCTAGTGTTTACTGTGTCATATAATAATAGAAAAAACCTTATCTTTATGGTTATTCCACGCACACCAAAGATTTCGGTAATTTGCTTTCCGCGTTTTCTCTCCGTATTATAAAAATGATACATACCAAATTTCTAGATTTTTTCCTGCCGTTTTGAGCCCAAGAATCATTATTTCTTGATCGTTTCCGACCTCTGTTTTAATCAGTTTTCACGCCCGACATTTCTCAACGTGTTTTAACATATCATCAAAATATACTACGCGATATATTGTGAAAAAGCAACAGCGTAGTGAAAAACAAAAGAAAAGCTGTGGACGCCTTTCAATTGTTTATCGGAGCACGCGAGCCAACGCGACTTTTGAATCGACAATTTGCGGATTGCAGAAATGAATTTTCGGGTATAATAGTTCGCAAAATGCTTGAAAATGGGTGGAAATATCGTTGAATCAATTGTCAACAATAATTATGTGCTACAATTAACAGATCACGTGTCCGCAAAGCTTTCACGTTAGGCAAATGCCGCAAGCGTCAGGATTCTCCGGCCTCGTGCGCTGACGCTTTTCTTTAAAAATCCGTAGCTCCTACCATTTTCATCGGATCGATGTCAAATTTAGCCCAAAACTTGGCTAAATGTTGACGACCATGGAGATATGTTTCTTTTTGGCGAGACTCGTGAAATGAAAAACTTCCTCGCTACGTGAAATGTGAAAAACGCGGTTTTCCGGGCCGATCGATACATCGATCGAAAATATTAAACCATAGATAGCTACAATATTTTTATTCATATCATTAGCTTCTATAAAGAGTCATGAACTTGCAGTTTGAATTTCAAGTGATTTGGTCAATTAGTTTCCGAGAAACCGCAGTTTGAGTTTTATTAAACGTTGATTTTATTGCGTTTATTCGGGCGAAAAAAAATTAGTTTTCAATTTTTATTTTCAAAACTAGTTATTTTGCAAAAAAATGCGTGATAGAAAAAAGATGCACCTTGACAAGCCGCGTCGAGTAATATTTTTTGTTAATGGAAATTTGCGATTTCCATTTTTTATCAAGTTGGACAATAGTTTTACGTCATTTCGAGCGCTCGGCGAGTTATATTATCCGGCCCTTCAATTGTCAAGCGTGAGAAACAGCACGAGGGCGTTCTCTCAGCACGTGATTTGCATCAGGTTGCGTCATGCGTTCAAATCCAACCGAAATTATTCAGGCGGCCCTGCCTGTTTACGTTTGGATTCCCCAGATTCAGGATCAAGGCCACTGCAAGCCATGCCCTAGACCGTTCTTATATCGGGGCTTGAGTGTATTTATCTAAAAGTAAAATAAATTCACTTCAGTTTTTGGCATGTCAAATACTCTAATCATTGATTTTAATATTCTAGTTCCACCAAATTTCCGATAGCGACGACACATGGGAAGGTGAAAAAAGTCGAATCATCTTCGACGTAGCATTTATAATTTGCATAATAATTGCTCCGTCTTACGTGACCTTATCAGGAACAAGGGTCTCAATTCTCACCAGCTACATTTGCCATGTCTTCTACATCAGCTCATTCATCTTCGGGCTGTTTAGATATAGTCTAAAACTGTATTATTCAGCCTCTGCGGCTCTTGGCCTTGGAGCAGCCTTGGCCGTTGTGGCTCAAGGTCGATGTCTGACAGAAAACAGCAATTCTCGTACAATTCATCGCCATGCCTGGATTTTCTGGCTTTCTTATCAAATCTTCCTCCTTGGTCGAAACGTCCTGACCAGCAGACCTCTGCTGATGGGCCTCTACGATACACTAGGCATCACAATAATACATCCAATTACTGTGAATTTTGGACTTATTGTCATCGTCGGTATCACCAGCGGCCTGGCACTTCGGGAACCTTCGAGGGAATATTCCTCTGGAGGACTGGAGTGCATTCCAAATGGAAAGGTCATTGAACCTCAAGAACCTCCTGAAGGACCATTTTTCACTGCTTGGAAACCTTTGAAGGATTTTCTTGGACTTATCGTCAGCTCAAAAATGCTCCTGCTCTCATTTATGTTGGGCTATGCTGGACTGATGAAGGCTGTTCAGAGTGATAGATATATTGATCCGGAGACTGATGAGAAGGCTGATTTCTATACTGTTCCGATTGGAGAAATTTTTGGGGCCTTATTTTCTGCCTTCTGCTTTTGTAACAAGAATGGAGATTCTGCGATGATCGTCTTCATGGGACTTGTGATGTTGGCTGCTTCCTATTCTTTCAGTTCCATCAACGTTTTGCATAAAGAGGATAGTTTTTGGGTAAGACAATATTTTTGGTATTTTATTTCATCGTTCAAGTTGAAAACTGCAGTTTTTAGGATTTAGAGAAGCATGCTTCTGTAACTCCTGAAGATTTTTCTTATGAATGAGTTCAAGAGAAATTACCACTTTTAAATGTACATCAGATTTCAAAATTTCAATGAATTCACATTTTTGTTAAAGATTTAACAAAGATTAACAAATTTCAAAAGATTTCAAAATATTTTACAAGAATTTCAAAAGATTTATACGATTTGAAAGAACGCACAAAGAAGTTACCACAAAAATTTCAAAATATTTTACAAAGATTTCACACGGATTTTAGAAATATTTCAAATTTTTCAAAGAAGTCACAGTGATTTCAAAAATTTCAAAGCTTTCACAAAGATTTCATAATTTTTAAAGATTTTGAAGATTTAAAAATATTTAACAATTTTCAAAAGATGTTACAAATATTTCAGAAAAATGTTTAATACTTCAAGTATTCCATAAAGATTTAAAGATGTTTTAAAGATTTTCAAACACATTAAATAAAATTTCAATAATTTTACAAGATTTCAAACATTTCAAAGGTTTCACAAAGACTTTGCAGATTTCAACAATTTTCCTCGCAATTTTCAAAAGATTTCAAAAACTTCACAATGATTTTAAAGATTTCGAAGAAGTCACAAAGAAGTAACAAAATTTCAAAAGATTTAAAAAGAATTCAAATGATTTCACAAAGATTTAAAAAAAGAAGGTACAAAGATGACAAGGAATTTAAAAGATTGCAATAATTTCAAAAGATTTCACAAAGTTACCAAAAAAATTTAAAAATAATTTACTAAGATCTCACAAAGAGTTTTGAAATATCTAATAGTGTTCGAAAAAGTCACAATGATTTCAAAATTTTCCAAGAAGTCACAAAGGTGTAACAACAATTTCAAAGGTTTGACAAAGAATTTAAAGATTTCGAAAATGTTTTAAATTTCAAAATATTTCACATGAATTTTAAAAGATCTCACAAAGATTTTTAGGATTTCAAAGATTTCACATATATTTAAAATATTTCACAAATATTTCAAAGATTTCGATAATTTCAGAAGATTTTACAAAAATTGCATCGCAAGATTGCTAAGGTTGCAACAAAATTTTGAAAGTGCGAAACATTTCACAAAGATTTAAAAATATTTCCAAACAGATTTGAAAAATTTCGAAAGATTCAACAAAATTTCAATAATTTAAAAATATTACAAAAATTTCACAAAGATCTTAAAGATTTAAAAAAATTCCAAAAGATTTTACAACGGTTTCAAAGATTTCGAAGAACTGACGAAGATTTCAAAAGATTTCACAGAAGTCACAAAGATTTCAATCAATTCGAAAGGCTTCACAAAGATTTCAAAAGATTTCACAAAGGTGGCACAAAAACTTTTAAAGATTTCACAAAGATTTTAAAAGATTTCAGAAGGATTTCAAAGATTTTAAAGAATTTAAAAATATTTCGAAGTTTTCAAAGATTTCAAGATACATACCCCTCGGAAATTCCTAAAAATAAAAATTTTTGATTACAGAGAAATCCGGAAGAATGGTCACCAGGGAAGCTTAATTACTACAGGTTCATGGCAATGCTGGAAAGATTTTCATTCGGATTCGGAGATGCCTGTTTCCGCACTCAAATTTATTCTCTCCTCGGTGCCCTTTTTTCAAAAAATGCTGCACCAGCTTTTGCCCTTGCTGGTTTATATTATTGGGTCGGCTACTCGTGTGGGTACAATTATGTCACAAAATGGCAACTTCATTCACAATTAAAATTCTTCCTCGCAACTGGAATGTTAGCAGCAATATCTGTCGCCCTGGTTGAAATTCTCTACGTAAACAGAGGGTCAGATCCTGAGAGTGAAAAAGAATTTCTGAAGTCGAAGGAAACTTCCGGAAAAATTGCCAAGGAAATCCCACCAGAAATCAAAATGTTGTATGCTGGATTCAACAATAAGGAAAAACTAGAGGAATTACCTCGGCAGATACCGATTTCTGTTGACGTTCCAGAAGTAGAAATACTAGAGATCCTCAGTGAAAAATAATGAGAAGAATTTTAATTTCTATTTAAGAGCAGTGAATCCTTTTTAATTCTATCGGAGGGTTCAAAAGGTATTTTCGAGGAAACTAAGTGTTCAACTATTTCTGATTGTTCTGAAATCAGAAATTTTGATACTCGAAAAATATTAGAAAAAATTCTTAGACTTTAAAGAAAATGTCGCTTAAATTCGAAGTTAGAATAAAGTCGTATAAACTATACGAAATTTTATAAATTAGAGATGGGCTTTATATTTTGTTTTTGTTAATAATTTGCGGTGATTTGTACAAAATAGACTGAAGATTTTGACAAATTTAACGGAACAAATATTTTTGAACTAACAAAAGAAAATTGTAATTCTTGGAACCTGTCTCTATTTATAAAAAGTAGGTAATGTCTGATACGTATTATCATGTTATTTGTAAGAAAAGTATGCTCTATTGACTGAAATACGCATGAATGGCAGCAATTTTCAGTGAACAAGTTTGACCATTTTTTTAAAAAAAGAATGCAAAGTTCAGGAGTTTTATAAAGTTACTGCGTCTTCCTCGAAGCACCAAAATGATCACAATTTTTAATAAAATTTAAGAATTTTTTAAATTGAAACCAAGCCTATTTTAGTAAAATTTTTATACGATAGTAAGGTTATTAAAGAACATTGTTTAATACCTCTATCTCATTTTTATATTACTTTTCACAATACAATGAAAATCAGAAGTTTTTATCTGCAAACTTTTCAATAAAAGGCCAAAATAACGTAAATATAGTTTAAAAAACCTGCGGCTCAAATTTTTTTATATTATCTTACAATTAGTAATTTAATTATTTTGTAAATGTACAGAAACCAAGTCTGAGATAAAATACTCAACAATTAATTAGCTTTGTATCTTACTTTACAACAAGGCTTAAGTGAATGTATTTTTATAAATGAGAATATGTGTGTTTATTAGTGTGGCTGTGGATAAATATTTTATATAACTGCTTTGATTGTTCGATTATAAAATATGCGAATGGTTTTGTTAAAAGGAGTATTACAATTTAGAATCGTTATAAACAATATTTCTGTTTTCAATAAACGACGAAAGTAAAAATATGATTCTAAAAATATATTTTTTGTCCAGAAATAATTTTGCGGCTTAAAAAAGTATAAATGGTAATTGTGTAATTTTGGCTATAAAATATATGACTGGAATTTTATTGTACACTTTAGTGTCAATTTGTGATATACAAACATATATACAAACATATGCATACAAACATATACAAACAATTTAAGATTTTGTGGAATAATGTATGGGTATTATTATTAATACATTTATGGAATAGTGATGATTTATATACAAAATAATAAAGAAAGCAGTGCATGTGAATGTTAATTTTAGGTAACAGATAAATGTAACTGTGTTAAATACATTCATGTTTTGAAATCTGAATTCTGTAATAATAAATTACGTTACCAATTTTAGGGGGGGGGGGGGGCGTCAGTGGAAGTAACATTACAAACTTACATAACATTTAATACGTTTCCTGAAGATGACATTTAAAAAATTTTTCTTTTTTTTATAAAACATACGCCTTCTCGCCTTTTTCTCGTTTTTTCGCTTGAACGTTAATTAAATTAATAGAAACCAAAAAGAAAAATCAACTTTTTTTGGTTGAAATGTCTCATATTATATTTTTAGTTTGGAATTCATCTCCTCTGGTTAAAAATTCTAGAATTTGGTTGAAAATTTTAAGATTTGATTGAAAATGCAACTATTTTGTAAAAAGCTCATCTTTTTTGGTCAGAAATTCAGCTACTTGGTTTAAAGTTAAACTACTTTGTTGAAAATTCATTTTTTGCTGTATTAAATTTTATATTTTTTTGAAGATTCATCATTTTAGTTGAAAATTCACATCTTCTGCTGAAAATGTAACTATTTTGTTGAAAATTCGTTTTTTTGTTTAGAATTAATTTTGTTTAACTAAAAATGTATCTATTCCATTTTTGATGGAAAACTGACATTTTTTATTATAAATTGATCTCTTTTAGTTGAAAGTTCATGTATTTTGTTAAAAATTCGTCTTTTTCTGGCCGAAAATTAATCTTCTTGGTTGAAAATTCATCTTTTGTGGTTAAAAATGTAACTGTTTATGTCTACATTAATTTCTTTTGGTTGAGGATTGAAGAATTTGGTAGAAAATTAACTTAAAAAAAAAAACATTTTTGGATTTTAAATTCAACCGTTCTGTATACATACTTCGTCCTTTTGGCTTAAAAATAAAAAAATTTTGTTGAAAATTAATGTATTTTGTTGAATGCTCGTGTTTTTTGACAGAACATTAATCTTCATCCTGGATTGAAAGTTGAACTGGTTTGATAAAAATTCATATTTTTTAAGATCACCTCCTTGGTTGCAAAGGTAACTTTTCCATTTTTAGAAAATTAATCTTCCGGGTTAAAAAATCATCTTCGAGGTTGAACATTCTTCTTGAAAATTCATTATTTTGAGATTCATCATTTTAGTTGAAAACGCAACTATTTATTAGTAAATTCGTTTTTTTGTTGTTGAAAATTAATTTTTTTAACTAACAATGTAACTATTCCACTTTTGGTTGAAAATTTATATTTTCTAGCTAAAAATTGATGTATTTTGTTGGAACTCGTCTTTTTGGTCGAAAATGAAACTTCTCGGTTGAAAATTCATCATTTTTGGTGAAATATGCAACTGTTTGGATCTATTCAAAAATCGGGTAGAAAATTAAATTATTCGGTTGAAAAATTAACTTCTATGTTAAAAATTCATATTTTTCAATATTGACCACTTTGGTTTTGAGAATGCTTTTTTTATAAAATCATCATGTATAAAATGATATTTAGAGGTTCTGCCAATTCTCATGAAATATAACGTTATTTCCCATAAAAAACGCGCTTTTGTAAATTTTATTCAGAATCATCAATATTAGGTGAATCGAGTTAAATCTAAAAGCTTCTCTTCATACTCAGCTATAGAATACTAATAAATAATTACTTTTCAAATATCACCCCCATAATTAGATGTTTGCTTAAATTGTTTAAACAATTGATTATTGTTTTTAGCCATTTTCTCTAACAATAGAGTTAGAAAGTAGCATTTTTCCAATTTTTTCAACTGATTATCAACTTCTCAGTTAGAGCGAAGAAATAATCAGATTTACCAGAAATAATTGTTTAAACCATTCCTTATTATTTATAATAATATTCTCTTAGATAATTGCTAGAAATTTTCAGTTTTTCTAAATATTTTTAATCTGCTTTGGCTTTTTAGTTATGAACAAATAATAAGTAAACATTAGACCGAATACTTTTTTAAACAATCTCTTCCTTTTTTGCGAATATATTTTTCTGAATTAAAACAGATATTTGAAATATTCTTCTAATTCAACTATTCGACTAAAAAGTCAAAGAAAATCTGAAATTTTTGGAAAAACTCGCAAATTTTTAGCACTAGTTCAAGAGTTGTATTAACAAAATATATTTTTTCAACCAAACAATTGCATGTACAACAAAAAAGTTGAGAACTTTCAAGCAAAAGAGACAAATTTTTAATGAAGTAACTGAACTTTTTGCAAAATACATAGTTGAATTTTTAACCAAATGGTGAAATTATCAAACAAAGAAGATAAAAATTCAACCAAATATTTTAACTTTCAAGCCAATTGAATTATCAACCTGAAAACTTGTCTTTTCAACCAAAAAGATAATTAATCAACAACAAAGAAAGATCCAAGCAAATTGTTAAAGAAAAATATTAATTTCCAACCAAAAAGTTGAATTTTCAAACAAAAAGCCAATTTTTTAAAAGAGAGTTGACCTTTTAACAAAAAAGTTCATTTGCAACCAAGGAAGATGAATTTTCAACCCAAAAGGATGACTTTTAAATATAATAATTTAATTGCCAGCCAAATGGTTGAATTTTAAAATAAAAGAGGTTTAGAAGACACTTGAATTATAAGCCTGAAAAGTAGAATTTTGAACAAATAGATTGTTTTCAACCAAGAAAGATAATTTTTAAGATAAATAATTAAAATAAAAAAAAACAAATAGATACATTAAAAACTAAATTTGGCCTTTTAGGCAAAAGGGACGAATTATGTAAAAGACAGTTGAATTATCAATTTTCAATACAAAAGTTGAATTTTTGATAAAAAAAGATTGCTTCAGAACAAAATAATTGAATTTTCAACAAAATAGTCGAATTTTTCGATAAAAAAATTAAACCTCAACCAGAAACAGTTGCATTTTCTTTCAACCAAATAAGTGAATTTCTAAGCCAAAACGACAAAAATGAATAGTTGAACTTTCAATCCAGAGAAGAATTTTCAACAAAATAGTTGATTTTCTAAATTTGAAGAGTGGAATTTTTAATAAATATACCATTTTCAACCAAGAAAGATAAATCTTTAACAAAATAGTTAATTAAAAAAAAAAGACTTGATCAAATAGATGAATTTCCAACGAAATAGTTGGACTTTCAGGTAAAAGGGACGAATTTTTTAAAAGACTGTTGAATTATCAACCAGGTAAGTTTCATTTTCATCAAAAAATATTATTTTGAACGAAAAAAGATGAATCTTCAAGCAAATATATTTGAATTTGAAAAAATAAATTTTTAACAAAATAGTTGAACTTTCAATCAAGAGGCGAGTTTTCAACAAAATAGTTGAATTTTTAACTAAATATTTAAGTTTTCAGCAAAAAGGTTTATTTTCAACCAAGAAAAATGAATTTTTAACCCAAAAAGATGAGTTTTCCACCATAAAAGATGATTTTTCAATCCATAAAGACGAGTTTTCTATTCGAAAAGACGGATTTTCAACAAAGCAAATGAAGTTGGACAAAAAAAAAACCCGTTGAACAAAATAATTTCTTGAATTTCCAACCAAATAGCCGAATTAAAAAAAAAAAAAAATTAAGCCCCAAACATAAACAGTTTAATTTTCAAACAAACGAGGACGACCCCATGAAAAAAAGGTACCCCGCTGGTTTCTTACACTTGCTTTCCAGTATAAAAAACTGTCTTCAAATATTGCAATTTGCACGAAAAGGAAAATAAGCACCTACTTCTTTCAAATTGTAAATAATTTCAAATATTTTAACTAACTACCTTTAATTTAAATCACTTCAATATCTTCATTAGAACTGGAGATAGTACAGTTGTATATTTATGTACAAAAAACGAAAAATTTGTTATATTCTGCAAAAATTTCAACGGCAATTTGTTTAGAACTGTTTAAGGTACCACCATGAATTTTCTCAGATTTTTCTTATTATTTTTTCAATAAAAAACTATGTTCCAAAGTTCACTGTCTTTAAAAGATGTTAAATTTCCCTACTTTTTAACGGATTTTTGGGTCTGTAAGCTATCAGAATTTTTTTGGCATATTCGTTTCAGGCTCATTAACGTACAACATTTTGACCTTTAAAGTGTTCCTTCATTCATTGAGCTACCATTTTTTCTTCACTTACTTTTTCAACGTCAAAGCCAGAGGACTCGAATTTTCTCGCCGATAGTAGTTCAGTTTTCAAGCCAAAAAGATGATTTTGTCAAAAGACAGTTGAATTGAAGAAAGATGAATTTTCAACCCAAGAAGATGAATTTTATACCATAAAAGATAAATTTTCAATCCAGATGGAGAAATTTTCAATACAAAGAGATGAATTTTCAACAAAACAAATTAATTTTTGACCAAAAGAGATTACTTCTGAACAAAATAATTGAATTTTCAACGAAATGGTCGAATTTTCAAATAAAAGAGATTAAACCTCAACCAAAAGCAGTTGAATTTTCAACCAACTAGTTGAATTTTCAATGCAAAAAAACTAATTCTTTAGAAGAGTGTTGAATTATTAGCCCGAAAAATTGAATTTTCAAGGAATAGATCGTTATCAACCAAGAAAGATGAATTTTTAACGAAATAGTTGACTTTTCAACAAAATAAATAAATTTTTGACCAAACAGTTGCATTTACAAAAAAAATATAGGATTTTCAATGAAAAGAGACGAATTTTCAACAAAATAGAGTAATTTTCAACCAAATAATTCAATTTTAATGACAAGAAGATGATTTTTGTATAAGATTTTCAACAAAAGAGTTAATTTTCAAACGAAAAAGATGAATTTTTTAACAAAAAAGATGAATTTTCTTTCCAAAAAGGCGAATGTTCAACAAAACAGTTAAATTTTCAACCAAGAAAGATTATTTTTAACAAAATAGTTGATTTTTCAATAAAAAATTTCATTTTCAAGCAAATAGTTGAATTTTTAACCAAAAAGAATTAACTTTTACGAAAAACTCTTTTAAAAAGAGGAAAAAAGAGTTTTCGACTCAAAATGACTTAAAACTTTGAATACGGAATCACGAAATAAAAAATTCTCCAATTTTCAACCATATTGATTGAAAATTTCTCGAGTATAAAGCTTAAATAAAAAATTAATTAATTTTTAATGTGCTCAATTGAAATGGTACAATTTTGCCTAGTTTAGAATTTAAATTCTAAAAGTTTTATTGTGATTAAAATTGAAACTAAGTATAGCGAATTGCCGAGAAACATAGAAAAGAAAGTCGATTAGTCGCATTTTTCTTTTAAAAAGCCGAAAAACTCGCACGATCCGAGCCCTGTAAATATGAAAATAAATAAAAAGATAGTCATACCAGTTCGCAAATTTGAATTTAAATAACTTCTAAAGGTGAACCACAGATGTCGCCCTTATCCCGTCCCAACTGCGCATGCGTTTCATCTAACAACTCAAAAGTCAAATAACTATCTAAAAGTCACTCCAATTTCCCATAATTAAATGAAAACTCTTTAAATTCAAAAGAAACGCAACAATTATTATCTACTTGGAGTTCAGCGACCGACTAATCATTATTTTCTGATTTCAAATGTGAATCGTCTTGACTTCGTTTCCACGAGTGACGCCGCAGCCATGTTTGTTTTAGTTTCGGGGGATGAAAAGTGAACGCGTGAGTGTCGTTTAAATAAACTTTCGGAGAATTGCGGGCTGCCAACCTTTTTGGACGTCTGACAGCGGCACCGGTGGACTTTAAGAGATGGTGAGTAATTAGTGTATTATGTTAATTGCGGTACTTTCTACAAGCGTGGTGTTTTCGCGCGAATTTTCGGGTTTCAGGGTCGTTGGGTGCCGCCGCCACCGTACTTTCAAACTTTCGATCGATTCCAAAGTGGTCGGACCGCCAAACCAATCGACCTATTTTGATATTCGTTATTTTCCTGTTAATCGTCATCCTGGCATTGATTTCTAGGTTGCTTCTGAAGTATTTTGTTTTCTTCATTTCTGTAAATAAAGTCTCGCGAAACTGATTCGGCGGCATCGCGAACGTAGCATCGCACTCAAATCGATATACACTGACGCACACGAATACACGGTTTGTTGTGTGTTGTGTATGTTCGAGCACCGTGGATGTTGATCTGATACGCCCCGTTTTTACAATAATCGAAAAATTTCCCGCGCGAATATAATACCGATCGTGATTTTTGAATCGGTATACGTATTTTATTATTAGGTGAATTTAATCCGTCAATAAATATAGTTTTAGTTTGATGTTTGGTTGGATTAAACCCATGCTTACTGCGGAGATTCAAATTTCCGTGAATCATTTGTTTAGATGACGTTTCTACGTTTTCATTTCCAGGCTACGTTGACAGCGATATTGCATGAATTGATTGTTTTTCGGATCACATAGTTGACACAAAATTAAAAACAAAATACATCCATAAAAATAAAATTGAAGAAACAATTCAGTTTTCAGGTCTTCATGAAATTGGTTCAAAAATTCGACTTTCGATTTTTGGCGATCGATCCCTCTCAATTTGGTCGTTTTCCGGAAAAAGAAATTCCCCTTTTTTATCGGTCGACATAAACCCGTGCCCCCGGCTTTTTAAAAATAATATAGTGTTTTTAATAGAAAATATTCGGTTTTCAAAAAAATGAAAACAAGTACTTGGCATTTGTAAATTGTTTAGTCACCCTTTAAGGAATATTCCTGGAATAATTTCTACATAATAACTTTTAATTGTGTACCCCCCCCCCCCCCCCCCCCCCCCATTCTATTGTGCCCGGAAAATGCCCCAAAAAATGCAAAATATCAGTTTTATCTTAAGTTCTTGCTATAGGCAGTATTTTTCGGGACTTCTTCAACATTAATTATTGTTATTTGATGAATGGCTAGTTTCCAAGTATTTTCAACTAATTTTCAATTGTTTAAACAATGATTCTTTGTTTAAATCATTTTTTTCTCCAGTAAATTACGAAAAGTTATTATTTTTCGGGATATATGATAAAGTTGATGAATGTCACATATTTTTCAATTGTTTAAACTTTAAACCATTTATATTTGTATAATTCTTTTTCCACACAGATTTCAAAATATTTCACTAAGATTTTAAATGATTTCACAAAGATTTATAAGATTATAAAGAAGGAGATTTTAAATATTTCAAAGTCACAAAGATTTCAATAATTTTACAAGATTTCACAAAGGTGTCACAACAATTTCAAAGACTTCACAATTCTGAAAGATTTCACAAGAACTTAAAAAGATTTCATAAAGATTTTTAAGGATTTCACAAATATTTTGAAGACTTCAATAATTTCAAAAGATTTAAAAGAATGTCACAAATATTTCACAGAAGTAAAAAAAACATTTTAAACTTAACAAAATTTCAATAATTTAAAAAAATGCCACAAGAACTTCAAAATATTTTACAGACCTCGAAGATTTCCACAATATTTTAAACATGTCAAACATTTCACAAATATTTAAAAATTGTAAAGATCTCCAGATTAAAAAAGTTTCAGAAGATTTAACAAAGTTTCAATAATTGAAAAAGATTTTAAAGGTTTCTTAAAGACCTTAAAGTTTACAAAAATTTCGAACAACCCACAAAGATTTCAAAAAATTGTGCAAAGATTTATAAGATTTCACAGGAGTCACAAAGATTTCAAAAGATATCAACAATTTAAAAAGATTTCAAAGATTTCAAGAAAATGTCCAAGATTTCACAAAAATTTTAAGGATTTGAAAGATTTCC
>CAKNXH010000165.1:0-79319 GCA_932178445.1 Andricus quercusramuli | reverse complement strand
ACAAATATTTCAGAAATATTTCAAAGATTTCCAAGGAGTCACAAAGATGAACTATTTTTGTTCGAGAAGTGACATTTTTCTAAGTATTTTCAATTAATTTTCAATTGTTCAAACAATTATTCTTTGTTTAAACAATTCTTTTCTCCAGTAAAACATGGAAAGTTATTATTTTTCGGGATATGTGATAAAGTTAATGAATGTCAAAAGATCTATTTGTTCAACATATTTTCCAATTGTTTAAACAATGTCTATTTGTACAATTCTTTTTGCTATCAAATCTTGAAATATTAGTATTTCCTGAAATTAATGATAATGACACAATTAACGAATGTTAAAAGTAATTTTTTTAAAAGGATATTTGACAGTTACGTAAACAATTGTCAATTTACTTAAACCATTTGTTCATGATGTAATTCCTGGAAAGTTATTATTTTCTGGGATTAACGACGCAGGTGATGAATGCTGTTAGTGATATTTTTTGTGAAACACAGTTTGCAATTATTAAAAAAATTAATTTAACTTGCTCCGAAAGTAGTACTTTTCAAAATTTAGAGAGGAAACAAATTGTTTAAATAAACAAAAATTGTTTAAATAATTGCAAAATTCAATTAAATATTACTATATATTACTCTCAACATTCAAATAAATCTAAAAATTTGACCATTTGGTTGAGAATTCAGTTTTGAAGGTTGAAAATTTATTTTGTTAAAAATTAGTTTTATAGTTGTTGAAATATCAATTATTACATCTTTTGTTGAGAATTCACCTTTTTGTTTGAAAATTTAATTATTTTCTGGAAAATTCAACTCTGGTTGAAAATTTAACTATTTTGTTCAAAGTTAGTTTTTTGTTGTTGTTGAAATATTAACAATTACATCTTTTGTTGAGAATTCAGCTTTTTCTTTGAAAATTCATCTTTTTTGTTCACAAATTCAACCATTTAGTTGAGAATTTATTTTTGAAGGTTGAAAATGTAACTATTTCGTTCCAAGTCATCTTTTAATCTGAAATTTTTTTGTTCCGGTTATAAAAGAGTCCATGTTAAAAATGTTACAAGGTTGAAATGCTGGTATTTGTATATTAATGTTCAGGGAAAATGGAAAATTAGTCAGGGAATTTTGAAAATGAAGTTTTTCGGCCAACCTGATTTTTGTAATTAAATTTATTTTCAAGTTTTGTGAACCGAAGTAAAATCTTGTTTTTACATCTTTCCAATTTTGTACATTAATTAAATTATTTGGAATTTCTGGTTATCTCTAGACTTTTTATTGATATAATATTGAATCTAAATGAAAAATACTAACGATAACTAAAAAATTGTAACAAGTTTGAAATTACCAAACAACTATTACGTCTAGGATATAAATTTTAGAATTATGAACAACATTAGATATGATCTAAAAGATTATTACTTTAAAAGACAAATATTATTTAAAATACTAATCATTCTTCATAAATTATTAAATAAGAACTTCTACAAATTGCGATACATTCTCTGATTAGTTTTCAGTCAACATCGATCAATATTGTGTTTAAAAGAACAATAGAAAATGAATCAGGAATAGCAAGAAATTATTTAAAAAATACAAGTGTTTTTAGTTTCGAGTGGATATTTTACATCGCAAGCTACTTTACTGACGTTTATTTTTGGAATTTTCCTGTATCGTATTCACCTTACTTGCATGGAATGGTTATTTTCTATATATAGATTATAGAATGGCACTGATTCGGTTTTAATGCTTTACTAGACTGGGATATAATTCTAGTTTAAAAAAACTTGCCATTTTTTATTAAATATTTCTGTATTATTAATAGAACTATGTTTTCACCTCTAAAATGTGTTTATAAGATTCGGCTATTTTCTTCACATTACACAATATTGAAGGAAAATTGCATAAGAAAAGAGTAGTCTTCTTAGTCTGATTTTTTTCACATACATTATAAGATTTTATTTCGAAGTAATAAACTCTAAACCCAATATTTATTAATTGATGTTTGAGTTTGGATTCAAGTAGCCTTCGACTTTAACTTTGTTTACAATAAAAAACCGGTGTTTTTATTTAGGAATGCAAGACGCAATAGCTGGAAAAATGCCAATATTTAAGTTTTCTTGGAGAAAAAAACTAACATTGATTCAGTGGTTAATAGTTTTTTTTTAACTCTAGATTCTTTTTCGAATTGGTGTCTGAAATAACCGGAAATTTTTTTACCGAGGAATGATCGGGAATGTGATTCAGTGACCAGGTAAAGAAATATAATTTTGACAATTGGGACAGAGAATTTGTTGTAAAGAGCGCTAATTTTGTCTTGAAACAGGTGATTTTTGACATGAAACGGAATATTTTT
Organism: Andricus quercusramuli; assembly: GCA_932178445.1. Lineage (NCBI taxonomy): Eukaryota > Metazoa > Arthropoda > Insecta > Hymenoptera > Cynipidae > Andricus > Andricus quercusramuli. The sequence goes on along the minus strand of CAKNXH010000165.1, from coordinate 76,973 downwards.
AATTCTGATTTATAAAAAGGGAATTCAAAAAAGTAATCCCTGTTACAAGTCAGATTTCGTCAGATTTGGTAAATTCCTTGTTTAAAATCAGAATTTGTTTGAATTATAATTTTTTGTTTTAAAATAAAATTTTCCAGAATTTGAAGCTTGTCTCTTCCAAACTTTGGAAAATGGGTGTTTCTATATTTCTGAATTATAATAGAAAATGTTGTAATATTTTTAATAAATCAAGAATTTATTCAATAATAATATTGTTAATTATTGTTGGGGGATTTTTTATTTTATTCATATATTTTAATGGATTTGCTATTAGTAATAAAATAATTTTTAATAATAATTTAATTATTATATTTCTGACTTGGAACAGGGAATTTCTGAAAATAAATGTCAGTATGACTCGGGACAGGGAATTTTGTAAAGAATTATAGTTTTGTCTTGGAACTGGTGAATTTTGACATGGAACGGGAAGTTTCGGAAAATATTTTTAATTCGAACTTATAAAAAGGGAATTTACAAATATAATTCTTTTAGAAAATAATTTTAATTCTGATTTATAAAAAGGGAATTTATTAAAATGGTCCGTGTTCCAGTACAAAAATATGCCAGAATTTTAAAATGACTGCTTCCGAATTTTAGAAAAAGGGAGTTACTATATTTCTGAATTATAATGTAAAATGTTGTAAAAATATATAATACTGACTTGGAACAGGGAATTTTCGTGAATGACTGTAATTGTAACTTGGAACAAGTAATTTTTGACATGGAATGGGAACGTTTGTAAAATAATTTTTATTCTTTTTATAAAAGGTCAATTACGAAAACAGTCATCCCTGTTCCAAATCAGAATTTCTTTGAATTAAAAACTTATTTTTTCTGCAAGTGACTGATTTTTGACATGCAACCCGAATTTCGTAAAATAATTTTAATTCTAATTTATAAAAAGGAAATTTTAAAATGAACCTTGTTCCATATTAGAATTCGTCAGATTTTCTAAATTCCTTGTTCTAAATCAGAATTGGACTATATTGCAAAATTTTGTGTTGCAAATAAAAATATGCCTGATTTTTAAACATGCCGCTTTCAAGTTTTAGAAAAAAAGGAGTTACTACATTTCTGAATTATAATGTAAAATGTTGTGAATAAATATAATTCTGACTTAAAACAGGGAATTTTTGGAAATGAATGTAATTGTGACTTGGAACGAGTAATTTTTGACATGGAGCGGGAACTTTAGGAAAATTATTTCAATTCTTTTTATAAAAAGGTAAATTACAGAAGAAATATCTGTTCCAAGTCAGAATGCGTCATATATTTAGGCTTTGAGACAGGGAATTCCCATAAAAATTATAATTTTTCCTTTTGAACAGGGAATTTCCGTAAAGAATTATAAGTCATTTAAATAAATAACACGAGAATTCTAGATCAATCTAAAATATCTATACCTTACACCTATATATACCTATCTACCTTATACCTATATACCCATCTACACATTACTATTTTCCAATCGAGCCAGTCACGCCTACCCCGAAAGGGAAATGGCCTAATGGTATAATAATAATAATCATTTGACTTGGAATAGAGAATTTTTGACATGGAACCGGAATTTTTGAAAATAATTTTCATTCTAATTTAGAAGAAGTAACTTAAAAAATCCCATTTCAAATTTAGAATTATAATTCCTTCAAAAAATTTTCTGTTTCATATTAGAATTTTAATTCTTATAACCAAAAATTATCTGATATTCCAATTTAGAATTATAATTCTTTTTAAAAATTCCCTGTTCCAAGTCATAAATCTTTAAAATCATTTAAAATGTTGAGAAATCTCCTGAAATCTTTCAAAATCCCTTAAAATCTTTTGAACTCTTTTAAATCTTTTAAAATCGATGTGGTGCATCCAATTACAATATTACTTAAAATTCTGTATGAAATGCTTTTCCAGGGTATTTGAAAGAAGTTTTGAGATGTGGCTCAGAAGTGAGCATCTGAGTCGAAGGCTGCGGGGCCGTTTGAGCACCAAGTGTGTTGTGGCTGGACCGAAAGTTACGGAAAGGCGAGTTCAGACTGGTGCTGTTAGGAAGGTGCCAGCCATCAACAACAGTAGTCAACGCGTAAACACTTCGAGTAGATGCGGCAGATTATCTCGTTGGAGACGACGTTCACCAAATTTTCTTAAAGAGGTAATCATTCCGTAAACTTCACTTTCACAGTTCAATTCCTTCTTCGACTACAAGTTTATAATAACACGATTCTATTTCTCCATCAGGCATGCAAGGAAAATGTGTTACACTTTGTTAAATCTCCACCTAGCAGACGTGAAAGAGGACCTCGTCGAAGAAAATGTATAAAGCGTTCAATGGTTACATCAACACCCTTACATCGTTCTGGACCTAAGGACATAATTATTGTATGTCTACCTTTTACATGTTGACTTAAATTTTACCATTTTAAATATCTCTTATTAGCTAGTTGTTTTTAAATTCATTTATTGAAGAGCATTTATCTTTCAGCCACCAAAATCGGCAAAACCATCAAAACCAGCCGACGAGTCCAAGGAAAATTGGAATCTCTCCGCACTATCAGTTTATCCTTCGGAAATAAATGCTTCAGAAACTGTGAGTCCGCCTTCCGCTCAAGATTTTAAGCCAACTCCAAACGGTCCATCTTTAACTGAACTCATGCCGTCTCCAACCGAAGAATCACACTCCGACCTTTCGTACCTTTTGGACGAAGAGGGAAACAGAACTTCTGGTAAAGTCGATTTTAAATTAGTTGAATTCTTCTTTTTGTGCGGAAAGCCATTTAATTTCGATTTTCGAACAAGTGAGGGTTTTAGTAAGTATTGGGAAATGAAAAAAATTAAACAAAGACTATACAGAGAGGCTGTAGGTCAGGGAAAACCTGGAAATCAGTGCAAAGTCAAAGTTGAATAGTGAAAATAAAAAATTTGTTAGGGAAAAATTAGGGAATTTTGCAAATAAAGTTTGGCGGCCATTCTTGTATAATATTCTTGTCAGTAATTCATCTGTCTTGTATTACTACCACTTCGTTAAAAAAAATTTTTTTTTTTTAAAGTTCATTGTTTTAGTTGAATTTTTTGTTTTGCGGTTGAAAATTTATTTATTTTTTCAGTGAAAACTTAACTATTCCAGATGAAGATTCATAATTTTAGTTATAAATTCATCTCTTTTGTTGGAAATTGGTCTTCTTTAATTGATAATTCGTCTTTTTTTATATAAAGCTAATTTTTTAGGTTTGAAATTTCCTCTTTTTTGGTTAAAATACAACTGTATGGTTGAAAATTAACATTGTTATAGAAAACTCATATTTTGGGGTTGAAAATTCATCTGTTCTACAGAAAATTCGTCGCTTGGCTTGAAAGTTTAACAATGTGGATGAACTTTGATTTTTTAGTCAAAAAAGGAAAAAAAGTTCATCCACATTGTTGAACTTTCAAACTTGAAGACGAATTTACAACTATTTAATTAAAAACTCCTTTTTATATTCTCAAGATTTTTTTGTTTGGAAAATTCATAATTTCAGTTGAAAATTCAACTATTTGTTTGAAAATTCATGTATTTTATGGAAAATTCTTCTTTTTTGGCAGCAAATTAATCTTGATTAAAAATTCCTCTTTTTGCTTTTAAAATTAATCTCTGTTGGCAGAAATTTCATCTGTATAAGTCAAAAATTCAACTGTTTGATTAAAAATTCAACTATCTTATTGAAAATGTAATTATTTTGTTGAAAATTCAACTCTGAAACATCAACTACTACATTTTTTGCCTAGAATGTATTGTTTTGTCGATAATTCATTTTTCTTGGTTGAATTCAACAGCTTTTGATTTAAAATTAAAATATTTTTTGGTTGAAATATGTACTATTACATTATTCGGTGGAAATTAATCTTTTTGGTTGAAAATTGAACTACTTGTTTGACTTTAAACCACCTTGTTAAAAAAAAAAATTTTTCTTGAAAATTCATTTTAGTTGAAAATTTTTTTATTTTAAAAATTAATTTTTTTATCTAAAAAATTATAAATTTAACTATTTCAGCTGAAGATTCACCGTTTTAATTGAAAATTCCTCTCTTTCATTGAAAGTTTAACTATTTTGTTGAAAATTCTTTTTTGTCTAAAATTAATTTTGTTGACTGAGAATGTAACTTTTCAGTTCTTGGTTTTAAAATTAAATTCTTTCGGTAGAAGTTTCATATTTTGTCAGTAAAAAATTTGACCATTTTGTTGACAAATTCAACTTTTCATGTTGAAAGTTCAACTGTCTTTTCAAAAAATTCATCTTTTTGGCTTGAAAATTTACCTGTTTGGATAAAAGTTTGAGTATTTTGTTGAAAATTCGTGTCTTTTGCTTTAAGTTTCAACTATTTAGTTGCAAATGCAACTGTTTGGTTACAAATTAATTTGCTGTTGAAAAATTATCTTCCTTGATTGAAAATTAAGTTTTTTTTTAAATTCATAATATTGGGTTTAAAATTCAACTGTTTTCTAAAGTGATTGACTTTTTTGCTTAAAAATTAACTATTTCCTTGAAACCGCAACTGTTTTTTGTTAAAGTTCAATATTTTTTGTTTGATAATTCGACTGTTTGGTGTAAATTTCAAGTATTTTCTTAAAAATTAATATTTTTGTTTGAAAATTCAACTGTTTTCTTGAATATATAATTATAATATTACATAATACATCTTTCATGGTAGAAAAAGCATATTTTTTGTTGAAAATTCATCTTTCAAGGTAGAAAAGTCATATTTTTGGTTGAAATAAATTAAAATTTCTTAAATTTCAAACTGAACTTGTTTTATTTCGTTTATAAAAGATTCTTTGTTAAAAATTTTACAAGATTAGATTGCTGATTTTTGAATATTAATGTATCACATCTTTTGATTAAATATTAGAATAAAATGTCTTTTCTTAAATCGTATTATATTAACTACGTTTTATACTAACTACTTAATCTTCTTATATTTCTAGAATTACTTTCTCTCCACTACTCAGCAATATGCACACCAAACGAAACTTCCGAAGAATATTATAGCGTGATACACTCGTCTTCAGTGTACAGTAGTCGTTCATCCTATCCTACCGAAAAGTATTTTCCAAATACAAACACAAAGTACTCCTTCATCAACAATAATGAAAACAACCGTGAGTTGTCGAAGGAGCAGTATTCCAATGTTGAAAGCGAATCTTCTAAATATGAGTCTACCGTGGTGTACTCGAATTCCAAGTATAGTAGTTCACAGAGCATTTACACTGTGAATTCTAATCACACATCAGATGCGAACTGCGACGAGAGGTATAATTCCGAGGATGTTGATGGGGATTATCAAGATGTGAAGTACATAGAAGTGGGAGGAGAGGAGGTTGTCGAAAGCTGCGAAGTTGACACCATGGTTACGCATGTTCAGGACGATTGGGAACCTTTCGATCCCTACGTCTTCATCAAGCATTTACCACCTCTGACAGCGGCGATGCGAGCCAGATGTCCCGCTCTTCCTCTTAAAACTAGAAGCAGTCCAGAGTTCAGTCTAGTTCTCGATCTGGTAAGTTGAAAATTTGATTTCAAGGATATTACAATTTGGCACATTTTTCAATTTGAGTGGGCCAGTTTGGTAGGATTCAAAACTGATCAGAATTTGAACTGAAAGAACGTCTCGAAGCTGAAGAAAACAATTCAATGGAAAAGATTGTGGTTCTTTTATATTATTACGATACCGTCGATTCATTGAGTTTCCTTTATTATTACTTTATTCCATTTTCTAAATCAATTCATTAAAGTTCTCACCTTTCATGTTTTTTTTTCTCAAGGCAACTTATTTTTATGCATTTTTCATTTAATTTTTATATTAAAACTAAAATAATTAATAGTCAATAATTGTATTTTGCAGCTTATAGGCTTCTCAGCACTTTCCTTATTCAGTTCAATTTTAAAAACAATATACTACAATTTTTGTTTTTGGTTGAAGTTTAATCTTTGAGGTTTGAAAATTCGACCACTTGGTTGAAAATCCATCTTTGTAAATTGAAAAATCAACTATTTGTTTGAAAATTTAATTATTTTGATGAAAATTCAACTGTTTTGTTAAAAAGTCATATTTTTGTTCGAAAATTGAACTCTCTTGTTGAAAGTTGGTTCGTTTGGATTAAAAATTCATCTTTTCTGGTTAAAGATGAACTTTTTTTATGTAAAATAAACATATTTTGCGGTTGAAATATCAAGAGTTACATTTTTTGTTGAGAATTCATCTGTTTGGTTGAAAATTCAGCTGCTTGAATTTTTGAAAATTCGTTGGTTTTGGTTGAATTTAACTGTTCTTGATTTAAAATTTAAATCTTTTTTGTTTGAAATATCAACTATTAAATTTTTCATTAATAAAATATATTATCATTTTCGTTGAGAATTCGTTTTTCTAGTTAAAATTTGAACTACTTTATTAAAAATACCTTTCTTTGTTGAAAATTCGTTTTTTGTGTTGAAAATTCATCTTTTTTGGTAAAAGTACAACTATTTGATTAAAAAATAATCTGTCCTAGTTGAGGATTCCTTTAGTCTGTTGAAAATTTAACTGTTTTCTAAACAATTCGCCTTTGACTTGAAAATTCAACAATTTTCTTGAAAATGCAACTGGTTTTGTATTTAAGTTTAATTTTTTACGTTAGAAAAGTCGACCATTTGGTTAAAAATCCATCTTTTTAGGTTGAAATTTTAAACTATTTTTTTTATTTAATTCTTTTTTTTGAAAATTAAACTACTTTGTTGAAAAGACTTATTTTTTGGTAAAAAAGTCTGCTTCCTTGGTTAAAAAAAGAACTTTTTATGTCAAATTAAATTTTTGTTTGGTTGAAATATAAACTATTATATTTTTCGTGGAGAATTCATCTTTTTTGTTTCAAATTAAACTGCTCGATTAAAACTTGTATTTTGTTAAAATGTATTATTTTTTTGTTAAAGATTCATCTCTGTAGTTAGAAAATTCAGCTGCTCGTATTGTTAAAAATTCGATTCTTTTAGTGAAATCTTTTTTTCGGTAGAAAATACAACTATTTTGTTAAAAATTCATCGGTTTTTGTTGAATTTAACTGTTTTTGATTAAAAATCAAAATATTTTTTTGGTTGAAATATGAAAGATTATATATTTCAATAATAAAATATCTTTTCATGAATAGATTATATTTTTCTTTGAGAATTCATTTTTTGTGAAAGTTGAACTACGTTGTTAAAAATTTATTTATACTTGTGTTAAAGATTCATCGCTTCAGTTCAATTTTTAATTATTATGTTGAAAATCCATTTTTTGTTGTAGATTTGTAGAAATACAAATATTGGACTAAAAATTAATCGGTTTTGGTTGAGGATTCCATTTCTTTTATTGAAGATTCGTCTTTTTAGTTGAAAATGAAATTTTTTGTTGAAAATTAAACTTTTCTGGTAGAAAATTGAACTGTTTTCTAAAAGATTTGTCTTTGGCTTGAAAATTCAACAATCTGATTGAAAATGAAACTATTTTTGGTTAAAGTTTAATTTTTTGCGTTTGAAGATCCGACCATTGTTGAAAATCCACCTTTGTAAGTTGACAGTTCCAATATTTGGTTGTAAATTCAACTATTTTATTGAAAATGCAATAGATTTCGACTTGAAATCTTAGAAATTTAAAGCGTTTCATATTGAATTCAATATTGTACCCACATTATTTTATTAAAAAGAATTTTTCGTCAATTACTCTCCCATTTTCATGCAAAGATATGTTAAATTTTTAACTTTTAATTTGGAATATCTTATAAACTATTTAAATTTATCCAATTTTAAAGCGTTCAAATCAAAATGCTCAATTTTTGAACGTTTCATTTTCTTGGGGTACAAAAGGAGTGATATATTATTTCCGGGAATGTCACAACTGATTTAAAAATATTAAAAAATTGTATATTTATTTTCAGGATGAAACTCTCGTCCACTGCAGTTTGCAAGAACTTTCCGACGCGTCATTTCGTTTTCCAGTCGTCTTTCAGGACGTCACATACACAGTCTTCGTTAGGACTCGTCCCTTCTTCCGTGAGTTTTTGGAACACGTCTCCTCTCTCTACGAGGTTATTCTCTTTACTGCGAGCAAACGTGTATACGCGAACAAGTTGATGAATCTATTGGATCCTACGAGGAGGCTAATTAAGTATCGCTTGTTCAGGGAACACTGTGTTTGCGTTAACGGTAACTACATAAAGGACTTGTCTATTCTTGGAAGGGACTTGTCCAAAACTGTGATCATCGATAACAGCCCACAAGCTTTTGGCTACCAGGTAAATATACATTTTTTCTTCTTCAAAATTTCCATTTTTCAGCGTGGCCACTGGACCGGGAAACCTGGAATTTTTTGAGATCTGGAGAACCAGGAAATGACAGTGAATTTCTTTTTCGACCGGGAATTTTACAAATTTTTAGAAGAAAAATCGATTCTATCAGTTGAAATATCACCATTCGTATCGCATCATGCAGTGCAATTTAAAATAAGTTTCATTTCAACTTGATTTTTTATGAAGTTCATTGGTTTACTTAGAAGAAGATTAAAATAATTAAAAATTAAAAGCATTTAAAATTAAATTTTTTGATCAAAAGCGTTTTTTAGTTGTCCAATCGAAAATATAAATTAAAGTTTTTTTTTAAATTGAACTGGAGTTCCAGTATTTAAAGTTGAACAATACTTAATTTTACAGGGTGGTTCCGAATCTTTTCAGAATTCAACAATTCACCAATTTTAACGTTAAAAAATGGAATAGTGGAAACAGTTAAATTTTCAAGCAAAGAAATGAATTTTCAACTCAAATAATGAATCTTCAACAAAAAAACTGAATTTTTCACAAAGTAGTTCAAGTTTCAATTAAGCAGTTGAATTTTCACCCGAGAAAGACAAATTTTTTACCAAGTAGTGGAATTTCCAACAAAAAAGATTAATTTTCCACCCAGAAGATTAATTTTTACCAAAAAAAAGACTAATTTTCAACAAAATTGTTAAATTTTGAAGAAAAAAGACGAATTTTCTACAATAGTTGAATCCTCATCCAGAAAAATTTGTTTTCAATCAATCAGTTGCATTTGAACTTTAAACAATTAATTTTCAACTAAAAAAGTTCCACTTTCAACCAAAAAATGGAATAGTTTAGTTTTAAGTTCAAAGAGATCAATTTTCAACTAAAATGATAAATCTTCAAGCAAAGTGATGAATCCTCAATCAAAACAGATTAATTTTTAACCAAACAGTTGCATTTTTAATCAAAAGAATTACATTTCTACGAAAACAGATGATATTTCAAAGCAAAAAAAAAGAAAAGAATTTTCAACCAATTACATGACTTCAACTAAAAACAAATTTCCAACTAAATAAATGAATTTCAAACCAAATAATAGTTTGATATTCAACTAAAAAAGACCCATTTTCAACCAAAAATAAAATGGTTGAATTTTCAGTTAAAAAATTAATTTTGTACAAAAAAAGCTAATTTTCAGCAAAATAGATAAATTTTCAAGCAAAGAGATCAATTTTCAACTAAAGTAATGAATCTTCAATCAAACGAATGAATGTTTAACAAAGTTGTTCGAATGTCAACTAAGTAGAATTTGTAACTAAAAAATACTTTAATTTTACATAAAATGCAGTTGCATTCTACCAAAACGACGAATTTTCAACAAAATAGTCGAATCTTCAACTTAAATTAATATTTAACCAAACAGTTGCATTTTCAACAAAAAAAGATACATTTTTAACCAAAAATGAAATAATGCAATTTCCAAGTAAGCAAATTTATTTTCCACCTAAAAACGAATTTTTAACAGAATAGTTAATTTTTGAAGCAAAGAGATAAATTTTCAACTGAAATTATGAATCTTCAACCAAATCAAACAAATTATATATCTACCAAACCAGTTGAATTTTGAGGGGTGGTGAAAAATCCTGAAAATAAAATTCTCGACAGTTTATGATATTAAGAATTGGAAAATTCGCGATAATAGGGAAATTCACGAAATATAAAATTCGGGAATCTTAACACTTAAAAAATTGTTAAATGATAAATTAAAAAATAATAAGTGAGGTATTTAGTTATTATAAAACAATTTTTTAATTATTTAGATTCGGAAATTTTACTTTATCGGCAATTTTATGATGTCAGCAATTTTATTTTTCGGGATTTTTCCGTCTTTCAGCTAAACTTATAGACTTTGAACGTTACAATTTGAATTGTTCCATTTATAAAAGTATTTAGTTTGTAAGTGAAAGTGTTGAATTTTTATATTAAATAACGATTTAACAACTTTTAATTTGAAACAAATTTATTGCTTGATTATTCAATTTAGAACAGTGAAAATGATAATGTGAGTTTATTATATTTTTAACCAGAAACCTTTCAACTGTTTAATCTATAGGAGTTTAAATTGTTTTAATTTTGCAGTTAAACGGCATTTAATTTAAAATTGTTTACTTTAAAAGTGTTAAAGCCTCAATTTTGTACCTGTAAATTATTGAGCGTTTGAATAAAAACAAATTTTTGCTTCAATTATAAAAGTTTAAAATTCAAGAGTTCCAATTTGAATGCTTTAATTTGCACTTCAGTTTTGATTACTTCAAATGAAAAAATGTTCAGCTTCCACTCTGATTTTTAAATAAAAAACAGTGGACATTCAGCATAAATATTTTGTTTACAGTTGGAAAATGGTATACCAATTGAGAGCTGGTTTGCTGATCGTTCAGATAGCGAACTGATGAAGCTGTTACCTTTTCTAGAAAATCTTGTACATTGGGTAAGTTTTTGAATTAAATTTCTATTTCTAATTTACCAGAGTGTCTACCTGGCCGGGAAAAGGTCGGAAATTTTGTTTACTCGGAAATGACCGTGACTTTTATTCAGTTACTGGGATTTGTCACTCGATTATACTAAAGTAAATATTAAAAGTCTTTTGATATATTATGACTCTCAGTTTGTTCAATCACGAAATAGAAAATCAAGAAAGACTTTATCGTCGATAGTGACGATAATATAAGTGATGCTGAAATTGTAAATATGTATATTTTTTTTTACTCAAAGAGAGGAATATTTACAACTTAAAATTAAAATGTAAAAAAATTAATTATGATTTGGAACAGGGACCTGGTGATGTCATTAAATTGTTTGAAATTGGATCAGAGTTAAAAAAAAAATATATTATTCAGATCTGTAACAAGGAATTTTCCAAAAACATGATAATTTTGACTTGCAAGAGGAAATTTTTGAGAAGAATTGTCATTCTAGCTCGGAGCAGGGAATTTCCCAAAAGAATTGACATTCTTAGTTTCGGCATGATAATTTCGGAAAGAAATATAATTCGCAGACCGGCAAAATGAAAAATTGACCGGGAGAAAACCTGATATTTAAAATCATTCCTCGGGTAGACACTCTATTTACACATATCACATAAAGTACGACTCATTATTAAGAAATGACTAATCAAATTAATGAAATTCAGGGAGGCGATGTTCGACCGCACATCAGAGAACAGTTTCGTCTCTTCAGTTTTCTACCACCCGATTAATTTAAGTAAATTATAAAAATATGCTTTAGACCGAATTGAGAACAGTTTGCTATTAATCTGTTCAGTTGGTCGTAATCGTACTGTAGGATAATCGTAGAATTCCCTAGAGCGAAATCGTAAGAAATATTTCCTGGTTGGGTCTAACGGCGAGTCTCTCTTCAATTAGAAATTATAATTGATCGTTATAAAAAAAAATAATAAAAAAAACCCTTGAGGTATAAACATAATTTAATACAAAATTAGCATTTAGAAAAGAAATCGAATCTTTCGTTTTCAGTTATCGATTGGAATTCTCGTTGTTAGGCCTTACTGAGAAAGATTCGCAATATTTAAAAAAGTTGATTATGAAGAATAGGTGCTTACGAGGCGATTTTCTAACGGAGTTGTCAAACCAATGCCATTATATCGGTTTTAAAACTCGAGTTTTTTTAAACGAATCGTCTTTTATAGAAAAAACTTTTCATTTTCTCATTCATTAAATCATTTTCATTTTTATCATTATTCTAATCGAAAACTAATTTCTGAGAAAAACGCCTCGTACAAATGTAGGTTATCAATGAATCTTTAAGATTAATTTACGTACTGACTAAATGTCAATCCACAAAGACAAGAGTGTTACAAACACACTCTTCAAAACTTCCGATACCAGCTACACGTTTTAAAAATATTGTAATGATTGTTTCTTTTTATAGTGTATAATGTTCGTTCTACAAAAAACGTACTTTCGTGTAGCGAGCAGGATATTTTTTTAAAGATATGACATCAAGTTGTCGTTCCGAAACGACAGAAAATATATAATTTCAAATGCTTGTTTCTGCCTCCTAAAAGAGCTACAGAATTCAATCATATTCACAAAAGTAGAAAATTACTTTTTCATTCGAAAGCTGTGCATTTTTATTTTATATTTTATGACGAGACCAAGGAAGTACAATCAGTGTCAATTAAATCTTTAGTTGCGTATGCATTTCTTAACGCACGGCCGATATTTGCACATTTGAGTGGCATTTAGCTAACGCTTTTTTTTATAAGCGTTACGAACTTTTCTAGTTTTATATACTTTATTAATAATAAGACGCGCGGATCACGTGAATTTCACGTCATTTGGCAAGTGATGTACCTTTTTTGTTTACTTAGTTTTTGTTTTACTTTTGTCTTGTAAATTGCCTGCGCATATTCTTTTAGTAAAATCTAATCTATTCGATGATATTGCGCACAATGTGCTCCAGATCTTTTCACAATTTTTTTGGTAATTTGTTTACAATCAAAATAGGTCAAATAAACATGAAATAGTTTCTAGAATAACTTTCTTGTAACCTGGAAAAGGATTAGCCATGAGATATGGAAAAGCAGAGACGAAAGTTAATAATGCAGGGTGGCCGCTGGATCGCGAAACCGAGAAATGACCTGGATTTTTTTGCTGGGAATTTTACCAATTTTTATAAGAAAAATCTATCCAATCATTTGAATTTAATCACTTGCTATGTAAAATAATTTCGACTTCAACTCTTTTTTAATGTTATGTTCAATCGTTAACTTTTTCAATTTTGAAATCGTTCAGTTTACAATGCGTAATTCTAAAATCTTTGACGTACATTTTCAATTAGAAGAATTTTTAAATGCAGTTTTAAAGAACTTAAACAATTGAAAATTAAGAGCAATTATATTTGATGTTAGTTCTTTTTTGACTTCTGGTCTTATATTTTTTATATTTTTATTTATAAAATGTCAAAAAATTTATCATAGCTCCATTGGGACTGGAACCCTGGTCTTTAGAATAACATCAAATTAATAAATTCATAAATAAACGCTACTATTCAATTTTAAACTCTATTCGAGTATTATTTCAGTATTAAATATTCCGTTTTCAACACATTCAATTTGAAATTTTTTAGTTAAAAAGAGATTTAAAAAAAAATATTTAGCCATTTTTTCAATATTTGGAATTTTTTTGTTTAATTTAAAATAAGCTACTATAAATCAAATATTCAAAGCTAAACAATATAAAACCAAAATGTTTCAAGAGAATAAAAATATTTTCTTGTGATTCATAGGAAATTAAAAATAATTTAAAATAATTGAAATCAAAATGTATACTTTTGATGTTTTCGAATAAGAATTTCGAAGCTGTTTAAGGATTTTGAATGGTTTCAAGATAATAAAAAAATGTTCTTAAGATTCCTAGGAAAAATTTTTATGATTTTTTTATTTTGAAAAATTAATTCTAGTAATTTTATAAGTTATTTAAAAGTTCTGGCAAATTTCAATACTTTAAAATTTGAAAAAATTTAAAACAAAATGTGGATTTTTAAACATTTTGAAGCATTTTAGGAATTTTAAAAGGTTTCAAGATAATTCTTTTTTTTAAATCGTGCAGTTTTTAATGTTTCTAACTCAGAATTGTTTAAAATGATATAATTTTTTTAAATTAAAAAGTTTACTGATTCATTCTTCAATTTAAAGCGTTGGAAATGATAGCGTGGATTTATGATTTCACCACAAATCTTTGAACTGTTCAATTTATAAAAGTTTGTAATTTATAATTTTAACGGCATTTAATGTAAAATTGTTTAATTAAAAAATGCTAAAAGCTTTTATTTTATTCGTGTAAATTATTGAGCGTTAGAACTAAAAATTTCGGAATAAAATTTGTTTAATTTGTTACATTCAAAAGAGTTCAACATTGAATTCTTTAATTTGCAGTTCAGTTTTGGTTACTTCAAGTGAAAAAATTTTCAACTTTGAGAGTTAAAATTTTTTATTTTCAATAACCGTGAAACATTTTTACGAACCAGGAAATGACAGGGCTTTTTTTCCTTTATTAAAACGGCCACCCTGCATTGTTAAATCTTTTCAAGTTAAACTAAATCCGAATTTCGAATGTTTGTAATTTTTAATGTATTCGAGTTTGGAAATAATTCCCTTTCTGCGATTCCCTAATCTTATGAGCTCAGCGAACGATTGTAAATCCGAAACTGCGAAAGTTGATGGATAATAGAAAATACACTGGCTGTAGTAAAGGTGTGCCGGTTAAGTCAAACGGTATTCTAGAATTTCCATTTGCATCGGATGAGTCACTTCCAAGTACAAAGCGAATCTCATTGCTTTAGACTTCGAAGCAGAAGCTTCACTTGAATTGTTATTCGCACAGACAATTTAGAAATTGGCCTTTTTAAATCAAGGGTTTGGATCCTGATTTAAAAAGTTCGCAATTTTCCACATAATTTTACAAGACTTTGCGATGTCTTGTACATATAAAGTAGATTGATTAGTTTTTCTAGTTCTTTTGAAGTGCTTTTATAATATGAATCACACACGTTCAAATATTCGCGGTTCTGAATGAAGCGTCGAGACAAGTATGCCATATAATACAATTATACGAACCTTAATAACACATAAATATATAAATAAATGCAAATTGAGTGGAAATATTTATCTGAAAAGTCAATCCGATCGAAAAACTGGAAATTCTTTTTGTTTGAGAATTTTCAGTTTTCTGGGCAACTTCAGAGAAGGAAATTTTAAATTTTTTGATGAATCTTTTCACTTATACGTGTAAAGGTGTAAAATTACTTGTAATCCGTAGATAGAAGTTCATACTCACAAATTAGGAGATTGACAATGTCAAAATTGTACAAAATTTCTCTGCAATGTTTGAAGTTTTCGAAAGAGAAGGATGTCTGACTTTAGAGAAAAACAAGCTCTTGTTTATTAAATTTGTAGGTTTTGTAATTTCAAGGCCTTCAAATTTGAACTCTCGATTTTCAAAATTTTACCATTTTTGCAGCTTTTTGGTTTTATGTTTTATATAATTCTGACACGGAAAATAAAAAATCCTCTTGACTTGTCGACACCTTTTAAAATTTCGAAATACTGCGATGCAGAAGAAACTAGTTTAAAAAATGGTTTTGGAACTAACTAGTCGATCTCGCTACAGGAAAAAAATTGTTTTAGCTGTTACATCTGTCCTAGCACATAACTAGATAATATATATACTCTTATCATGTACATACATCGCGGATGTTTTAGAATCGTAAATTAATCTTAGATGTGAAATAGACTCAAAACAGAATTTTTACTTGCGAAGTAAAAAAAACATACGAGACAATCTTATGTGTTAGAAAATGCATCTGAAAAATGTTGATGGACTTTTCTATTAGTTCTGTTTATTTTTAATTTGTTTAAAATGTTTTGTCGATGCATATTATACTTTATATTTTTTCATTTATATCACATTCTACTTTATTTTTTTATAAACCCACCTGTTTATTTAATTTTAGATCAGACGATATGAATGGTGTTTGAGCTCTACTGAATCATTTTTAACAGATTTAAGGCGACTTACAATTTTGGTTGATCATTTTTTTTTTACTATTTTAAATATCTAGGGATCACAGTTTCCTTGAAATATTCTACATTTGAGAATGCAATATTTGAATTACGCGGGAAATTTCAGACCGGAAAGCAGTCTTGAGCTTGAATTGTAAAATTTGAAATTGCATTGGCTTGAAATTTACTGAAATGACTTATAAATGTTTGCTTGGCCGATTTCAAACTAAACTATTCAGGATTTAAATAAAACTTTTAAGTTAAAATAATTTTTAGGGCGAAAAAGTATTACGATTTAATTATTGATTATGGTATTTTTTGAAAGAGAAAATATTCTTGATTATGAGAACGATTTTAAACATATACAAATTATTTATTTAATACATGTTGTTTTTTTTGTCGGACTTCTTTTTTATATCGCCGTGGATTGAAATGTTTATTTAATAAATTCTATTTTCATTTCCCTTCAATTTGCAGCAATTAAATCTTCAACTGTTGAAAATTGGAGAAAATTAAAACCGAAAGAAAACTGAACATTGAGTTTTAAATAGCTGAATTTTCCTCAATTTTAAAAAGTTGAAAATTCAGCTGTTTAAAATGGAAGAGAATTGAAAATTCAATTGTTGAAAATTGAAGAAAATTTATTTTCCAATTGTTGAGAATGGAAGAAAATTGATAATTGAATTATCAATAAAAGAAAATTCAAATGTTGAACATAGAAGAAAATTAAAAATTAAATAAAATTGATCATTGACTTTTGAATAGTTATATTTTCTTCAAATTTCAACAATTGAAAATTAAATTCTTTAAAGGGGAAGAAAACTGAAAACTCAATTGTTTACAATGGAAGAAAATTTAATTTTCTACTGTTGAAAATGAAAGAAAATTGATAATTCAATTATCAACAGTAGAAAATTGAATATTCAACAGTTTAAAGTTCTTATGTTGAAAATTGAAGAAAATTAAAGATGAAATCAAATTAAACATTGAACTTTTAACAGTTGAATTTTCTTCAATTTGCAACAGTTGAAAATTCAGTTGTTTCAAACGGAAGAAAGCTGAAAATTCAACTGTTTAAAATTGAAGAGAATTGTAGATTTAATTATCAACTGTTAGAAATTAATGAAAATTGAATTTTCAACCGTTGAAAATTATATTGTTGGAAATTGAATGAAATTACAAATTTAAGAAACTTCAACATTTAGTTTTCAACAGTTGAAATGTCTTAAAAAAATAAAATTAATGAAAATTGAATTTTCAAAAGTTGGAAAATCTATTGTTGAAAATTGGAGAAAATTAAAACCGAAAGAAAATTGAATATTGTGTTTTCAACAGTTGATTTTTTTTTAAATTGTTAACTGTTGAATTCAGCATTAGAATATTGTTACGCTTTTTCGTGAAAAAAATTATCCTACTTCCTTTTTTTAAGCTCCTTTTGCACTGTGATCCCTGAATAGCATGTCTTTAATTTTGTATAATCTCTGAATATATTACAAAATTGAATTGAATTTTATGAGATCCATTCAAAACACCTTTTTACCATTCAGAAGTCCAAGCCCGAATCTTTTATATTTCAGAAAACTTGTGTTGGATGCAAGTTCCGGATGAATGCAAAAAATTGATTATAGATAAATTTATATTTTAGGAGTTAGTTGATGCGAACGTGATTTCGAGCTTATTACAAAAAATAAAAAAATGTTAAAGAATTATATAAATCCCTTTCGTGCTTTCGTCTTGTACAAATTTTAGGAACTATTTGTTCAAAAATACAAATTGTATATAATTAAACGTTTATGTAATTTATGAAAAATTAAAATTTCAATAATAAGGACTATATTTTCGAAATTGTAAGTCGGAAATATAGAATGTTTTTGAAATTGTAATAACGAGCACAAAAGGGGTATTTTTTAATTAAAGGAAGTTAAATATTAGTTATAACAAGGCACACAAATGTTTCTCTAGGATAAAAAGAGTTCGCTTTTACTTAAATTTTTACATTTGAATCCATATTTGATTCTTCTATTTCCACTTTATTATTGTTTAATTTTGTTTATTTAAATCTGTTTTATGTAAATACCAGTGAAAAATGTTTGAAGATCCTTTGGAGTGGAATAGGATTGTTTCGTAATTAGTGTTGTAAGTGCGATCCAGAACTCATGTTTTTAAAATAAATCGCGACCACGTTGAACTTAAGAGTAAATTTACAAGTTCGAAAACTGTTACGACTGAAAAAATTGTAAAAGACATAATAA
Organism: Andricus quercusramuli; assembly: GCA_932178445.1. Classification (NCBI taxonomy): domain Eukaryota; kingdom Metazoa; phylum Arthropoda; class Insecta; order Hymenoptera; family Cynipidae; genus Andricus; species Andricus quercusramuli. Next base: position 58,822 of record CAKNXH010000165.1, on the reverse strand, counting down.
ATGTTTAAAATATTAAGACTCAGTTGAATAATTTAAAAAAAGTGACACTTTTTAGTGGCTGTTTTCAGTTTATTTATCTATTGAAAAATATTAAGAATTTCTGCACCATCAATTCTGTTAATAAAAATGTTTCTAAACATTATCGTAAAAGAAAAAATTTTAATTGCAAATGATTGGTAAATATTGGAAAATAATTTTGTTATTTATGAACAAATTTTTGAAGAATAATTGAGGGAAAATAAATTCTTTTTTAGGATTTCAGGGAAAATTTTTAATCGTTTATGTTTTATTTTAAAAGATTAATTTTAAGTTTTGAAGCTGTAAAAATGTTTCGAAAAAGCATCTGGAGGATATTAAGGAAAAAAATTTAATTTTCAGGTTTAAATTTTTTAGGAAAACTAAATTCTTAAGGGTTTCAAAAAGATAAAAAACTTCTTAAGATTCCTGAGATAATTTTGAATGAATTTTTCATTTTAAAACATTAATTTTAAAGCAAATAGGAAAAGATTTCAAAACATTTCATATGATTTCCTAATGTTTGAACCAGAATCTAAAAGATTTTAAATAAAAAAATTTCAGTTTTTCAAGATTCCAAATTTTTAGAATTAATTGTAATAAGTTGAAGAGATATTTAGACAAATTTTAATAATAATTGTGAATAATTATTAACATGAGAAGATTTAAAATTTGTTTTAACGAAATGTAGATTTTTGAAAATGTAAAAAATGTTGGAAGTTTTTTTTATGAATTTTGAAAGGTTTAAAGAGAATGATTTTTTTTTTACAATTTTCTAAGATTACAAAATTTTAGAAGTCTTGAGACGATTAAAAAAATGTAATTTGTAAAGATTTAAAAAAATGAAAAAATTTAGATATCGAAAAAAATAAGATTTTTGACAATTTTCATAGGTTTCAAGAGAGGGAACAAATTTTCTTTAGATTCCTAAGAAAATTTAAAATGATTTTTTATTTTGAAATATTAGTTCTAAGAGAATAATAAAAAATATTTCAAATGATTTCTCAAATTGGCAAAGGAGGATCTGAAAGATTTGAAGGCATTCTTTTTTTTTTACTTTTGCAGCATTTTTTCGAAGTGTTGGGAAAAACTCGAATGATTTTTAAAGATTTTTAGAAGTTCTAAAAAGATTCAAAAGGAATTTTCTTAAATTCATGTGAAGATTTAAAATTAATTTTCTGTTAAATATGAGTTCTAACAGAAAATTGAGAAAGATTTGAAAACATTTCAAGTGATTTCCTAAAATTAAAAAAAAAGACTTTAAAGCAAAATATTTCAATTTGTCAAGATTAAAAAAAAACTCAAGTGAATTCAAGAGATTTGAAAAGATTCAAATATAATTTCAAGCTTGACAAGATTTACAAAAATTAAAAACCAAATATAGATTCTCAAAGATTTCAAACAAAAACTTTAGAAGCTTTTGAAGAATGATTTTTCAAAATTTTAAGAAAATTTCCAGTCAGTTGAAACTTCCGAAAATTTTAAAAATATTTTTGAGTAATAGATTTTAAAACAAAACTTTGTAATTTGGCAAGTTTACAAAATTTTAGAAAAAATTCAAGTAAGTTTAAGAAATAATTAGAAGTTTTGATACCCTGAAAAAATAATTTAAAACTTGTAAAGATTTCAAAAAATGAAAAAAAATGTAGATTTCGGAAAAAGAAGCTTTTTAAGAATTTTGAAAGGTTTCAAGAGAATGAAAAAAATTTCTTCAAAAATAATTTTCTATTTTGAAAAAATAACTCTGAGAGAATACTTAAACAGATTTCAAGACATTTCAAAAATTGTAAAAAAAGAATTTGAAATATTTTAAGGCAATTTCTTTAATTTTGCAGAATTTTTAAAAAGTTTTAGGAGAAATTCGAATCATTTGAAAAGATATTTAGAAGGTTTAGAATCCAAAAGGAGTTTTTTCAACATTGCCGGGAAAATTTGTTAATGATTCTTTTATTTTTTTAAAATGATTTTCCAAAATTTCGAGAAAGAGTGCAAAAGATTTCAAAGTAAAATGTTTTAATGAAGCAAGATTAATTTTTTTTTAAATTCGGGCGAATTAAAAAAATATCTAGAAGATTTTAAAAGATTCAAAAATAATTTTAAACTTGAGAAAATTAAAAAAAAAACATTAAACCACATGTAGATTCTTAAGGATTCTGAAGAAAAACTTCAAAAGCTCTTAAAGAATTTTGAAAGGTTTCACGGGAATAACAAAATTTGCTTAAAATTCATGGATAATTTGAAATAATTTTTTGTTTTGAAAAATTTAGTTTTAAAGAAAATTGCAAATGATTCTAAGAATGTCTGAAAAAATGTGGGAGATTTTAAAGAAAAATTTGGGACAGTTTAAAAGATATTTAGGAATTAAAAAGGTTTTTAAGAGATAAACAATATTTTTAAACTTGCTAAGATTTACGAAAATTGATCAAATATCTTTGAAACTGACTAGAATTTCCCCTAATATTTTGTAAAATCCTGTAAAATAAAAATTTTTCTTTACGATTTTCTACATTGTTTTTCGATACTTCTGAAATCATCAAATACCTTTTTGAATTTTTTGAAGAATCTTAGGAAAATTATATTTATACAACTTAAAAAAAACTGATAACTTATTTCTTTGTTTTCAGACCTCAAAATCTTGTTAGCTAAATTTAGGTTTTGAAAAATGAATCGTTTTTCAATATTTGTATTTTTATGAACAATTTTTTCCCCTCGAATTAAAAAAAAATACACGCTCGCCAAGTCAGCGATTGATGATGCTAGTCATTTGAACATTTCAAGAACACATCCGTTTGTATATCTGTTGGATGTCCATCTATCCGTTTGAATAATAATCTTATCCGTTGTAACTATCCATTTCAATCCTTCTGTATCCGTTTTTGTGTATTACTATCCATTTCTATGCTTATACGTCTCAATCCTTCATTTTTTATACGCGACTCAATCCTTATCTATCCGCCAGCTACTTAAATTTGATATCGTCACTTATCACTGATTGAAAATTATCCGTTTCAATCAATGCTTATCCTTTTTAATCCTTTCTCTAAAAAATTTATTCTCTTACCGTTCTAATCCATGAATCTCTATCCGCAACCCTATCCTGGTCTATCCGGATAGGTCTATAGGTCCGGATAGCTATCTATCACGGATAGGATACTCATCCGTGCCAATCATTACCTATTCTCATTAATTCGTTTTCCACAAAATATATTGCTTTTATCTGTTCCAATCCATAATTTCCTATCCGTCACCCTATCCTTTTCTATCTTCGACCCACTTTGACATTCCTTGTTAACTATCATGAAAAGAATACTTATCCATGCTTATCCTTTCTCCACAGAAAGGGATGGTTATCCATTCTAATCCATAATTTTCTATCCGTCACCCTATCCTTGTATATCCGCGACCTACATTGATTTTCCTCGTTATGTAACACGGATAGAATCTTAATCGGAGCCAATCGTTACTTATTCTCTTTAATCCGTCCTCCACAATATAAATTAGAAAATTGTGGATTGAAACGGATAGGAAATATATTTATATTTCCTATCCGCTTCAATCCATAATTTTCTACCCAGCAACCTATCCTTTTCTATCCGCGACCTACTTAGACTTATCCATGCCAGGCAATGCTTATCCTCATGAATCTTTTCTCCGCAGAAAGAATTGGCTATTCCGTTATAATCCATCCTTGCTACTGAAAAGTTTTTTTATTTACCTTTTTTTATTACGTAATAAATAAAGAGATTTTAGGCATTTTTTATGGACTTTACCAATTATTTTATAGATTGCAATGAACAAACTTTAATATTTAGGGTGGCGGCTTGACCGAAAAAGACCAGAAATTTAATTAGAAAACCGGGAATTTACTTCTGATTGTAGCAAAATTCAAGTTTTCATTATTTTAATAATTTTGGTGAAAATTCAACAATTTGATTCAAAACTGATATTTTGCATTTAAAAATCAAACTATTTGTTTGAAAATGTATGTACTTTGTGGAAAATTCGTCATTTTTGTAGTAAGTTTATCTTTATGGTTGAAAATTAATCTTTTTGGCATAAAATTCAACTATTCCAGTTGAAAATTCAACTATTTCGTTCAAAATTCATGTATTTTGTTAAAAAATTACCGTTTTAATTTAAAAATTCAGTATTAATTAAGTATATTAAGTATTTTGTTAAAAAATTGCATTTTTTGGTGGAAAATTAATCTTTTTATTTGAAAATTAATCTTCTTGTTTAAAAATTCATCATTTTTTAGTTGAGAATTCTTCTTTCTGGTTTAAACATCAACTATTTCAGTTGAAGATTCATTGTTTTAGTTGAAAACTCTTGTTTGGCTTAAAAAGAAAAAAGAATTTCAAAGATTCAAAAAAGGCATACGCACCAGATTTCAAAGATTTCATAAAGATTTCGAACATTTCCAAAGATTTTAAAGCTTTCAAAAGGTTTCCAAGGTTATAGTAAACTAGATTTTTCAGATTTCAAAAGATTTTACACAGATTGATAATATTGTTATGATTTTTAATGAATACAAAAGATTTCAGAAAGATTTCATAGACATTTCATAAAGATATCAAAATAATACAAGAATTCCAAAGTTTCAAAACATTTCAAAGATTTCAAATTTTTTACAAAAATTTGAAAAGATTCCAAAAGATTTCACAGAAATTTCAAGATTTCACAACGATTCTAAGTACTTCAAGAGATTTCAACGAATTCACAAAGATTTCAAGGTTTTCAAAGACGACTTATGTTCGAAAAAAATTAAGAATTTGTTTATTTATTATTGACCAAGAAATTATTGACCAATAAAAAATGAAATGGCTCATTTTTTACATGGATAACAAATGGTTATTTCATTATTTCATGTAAAAAAAAGTAGTAGACCTGGAAAAACTTGACTTCTTGACCTGGAAAACCTGGAAAATACCTTGAATTTCGTTCCTAAGAATCACTGGACACCCTGATTATGTAACACGGATAGAATATTAATCCGTACCAATCCGTTATATAATTTGTGATTTTCTATCAAACACGAATTAGCGTTATAGTTTTCACTGCAGATACATATGGATAGAATTCTTTTTATTCAAACTGATACGCGAGGATGGAATATTATTTGTTCAATACAAATTCAAAAGGATAGACGCAGATAGAGTATTACTAGTTGAAGACTTATCTAAACGGATAGATATGGATAGCATATATTTACTTGAAGACGGATTCAGACGGAATTGTTGAAACGGATAAAGATTTAAGAATCTAGCAAAGGATAGAACATGACTGAAAAGGATGCAAAGTGCTCATTAAAACGGATAAATAATTTCTATCCGCTTGAATCCGCTAATTTCTATCCGTTTGAATCCGTTTACTTCCAGCAGGGAAAATACGAAATGGAAGCAGGAAAGGATTTTAGTTAATAGTTGAAGAATATTCAGATGTTGGAGACAAGAAGTATGTAACTGACAATCTCGATTCATTTTCATTATTTATTATTTTTTTCTAATTCACAAATCTATTTCATCTATAATTCAACTCTGAAGCAGTTTAATCTCAACAAAGCAAAAAAATAATTCAATTTCAAAAATCCATAAATATTTTTGTTTAAACTGCATGCATTCTATCACGAAAATAGAGATTATAGAATCTGAAAGGCCAGTTTAGTATAGCTCTAAACTTCTAAAAAAGTCTGTGATTTCAGTAATTATATACAATGCAAAATATATTTTAGTTTGTTTAGAACAATCATAGCTTCTCTCGCGTTATGTACACAGAAAAATATATTAAAAAAATAGTTTCTATGTCCTATTTACAATAATTAAGTCGTTGGAGGTGCAAGATCAGACTTTTCAAGTATTGTCGAAGATCATGCGCTCAGTTGTGATGTTACATGATCTTACAGACGAGCTGATACTAGGTAATAGGCAGGTACATTGTGGAGATGCAGTGGCCACGATTCAGCTATCGTGGACAGTATTTTTTTTTGTCGTGCTACTTAATTCTCGCCTCCAACTTACTGTTCGCTAGTATCAATATCTTCTATCGCTCGGGGGGAAAAAATTCTGAAAAATGTTATTTCAAATATTATGTGTTGTATTTAACATGGCCGTAGAATATAACAAAGTTAACTAATCAATAGTTATTACAAGATTTTCAATTTGCAAAGTCGATCTTAATTATTTACTCATCTAGAATTATAATATTGACTACTTCGCTCTATAGTAGCAGTGATACACCTAAATGTGGCTAAAATTGTAAAGAAAGTGGCATAATTTTTGTGGAACAATTTGTACTTTTCAAAATCATGAAGATAACAATTTTTATTCCGATGTGGCGTTTCAAAATCCGCAAAAAAAAAGAATCAAAAAGTTGAAATTTAACGTAACAACTGTGTTTTGAAAAAAAAATTTTGTTCATTTTTCAAGAAAATGTGCGAGATGCGGAAAAGAGTCCAGATGCAAAATTTGTCCTTTCAAAAAGGAGTACTAAAAACTTCTTTTATATTTTTCGATAGTCTGCGACAGTAAAAAAAATATTTTTATTTAAAAATGCTCAAAAAACAGAACAAGATCTCGGAAAATGGAACTTTCCGTAAACAAGTCCACAAGAATAAAATTTCAACAACCAAAAATCAATTTTCAACCATATAGTGGAACTCTCAAGTAAAAGAGGCGAATTTTCAACACAACAGTTGAATTTTCGGCCAATAAATGAGTTTTTAACAGAATACTTGAGTTTTCAACCTAAAAAGATGAATTTTCAACCAAATTTTTAATTGAAGAGGATTAAACATCAAACAAAAAATCGCATGATCAACCAAATAGTTAAATTTTCAAGCCAAAAAGGAGAAGCTTTTGATGATAGTTGGATTTTCAACCTGCAAAAATGAATTTTTAACAAAAAGATTAAGGTTCAATGAAAAATGTAGTAGTTGATATTTCAACAACAACAAAAACAACGAATTTTCAACAAAATAGTTAAATCTATAACCAAATAGTTGAATTTTCAACCAAAAAAGATAATTTTTCAACCGAAAATCGAAAAGTTAAATTTTTGGTAAAAAAATAATTTTCAGCAAAAAAAAAACTGAAAAAAATAACTTTCAACTTTAGAAAAAAAATTGCTACTAAAATGATGAAATTTCTAACCAAAAAGACGAACTTTGAACAAAAAAAGAGGTTTTGGTCAAGAACGAAAAAAAAAAGTTAATTCAAATTGTAGAACTTTCAAGCCAAAGGACGAATTTTCTGTAAAACAGTAGAATTTTCAACAAAACCGTATATTTAACAAAAAAAAAAAAAAAAAGGAAATTGCAAAACAAGAAACTTTCTACCAAGAAGATGAATTTTCAACTAAAAAAGATCAATTTTGGACCAAAAATGGAAAAGTTACATTTTCAGTTTAGAATGAAATTTACATGGAGAAAAAACGGATTTTTAACAAAACAAGTAAATTTTCAACCAAATAGATGAAACATCAAACAAACAAAATTAATTTTCTAAAAAGTAGTTTAATTTTGACCTAAGTAGTTAAATTTTTATTTGAAATAGATACATTTTCAGCAAAATAATTAAACTTTCAACTAGAGATTCAACTGCAATAGTTGAAATTGAAGTTAAAAACATTAATTTTGAACCGAAATAAAACAAAATTTTCAACAAACCAGATCAATTTTCAACTAAAATTATGAATCTTAAAAAAAATGACTTTTTAACCATGTGGTTCAGTACCAAAAAAGATGAATTTTCGACGAATAATGTAACAGTCAATATTTCAACTAAAAAAGATTTTTATTTTGAATAAAAATAAAAAACAGTTGGATTTGACTAAAAAAGATGAATTTTCAACAAAATAATTGAATCCTCAACCAATTAAGACAACCAAAAAATTTTGTATAAAAATGATTGGATTTTCAACCCAAAAAAGCGATTTATTAACAAAGTTGCTGAATTTCCAACCAAGTAATAAAATTCTTAACTTAAAATAAAACCGTCAGGAGGAAGCAACTGAAAAGAAAGAAATAGAAATACAAGGCATTTACTAATAAGAATATTATATCAGGGTGGCCGCAAAACTTCATTTTAAAAGTTCCTTAATTTTTCCCTGAACAATTTTTCATTTTCTCTGACCATTAATATTTAAAAAAAAACAGAATCCTAATACTGTACAATTTTTAACATAGAATATTTTATAAATGGAATTAAATAATTTCAAATAAAAAATGTTAATTTATTATTCTTGCCTCTTCCATAAATTCACTGACTTCTGCAATATTTTTGTCAAACTCCCTGATCCCCTAACCAATCAATTATCTAAATTATTCTACATGATACTAATTTTTTAAAAATTGCAGTTTTCCTTTCAAAAACGATTTGCTATAAAATATCGAGAAATTGAGCAGGAAATTTTTGTAGAATTTCAAAAAGAACAATTATTCTTTTCCGTGTCTCAAATATTTTTCGAAATAAACCAACATATTTGATTTTTAAAAGAACAGTCTCTATGTACTTAATTTTCAACTTTTAATTTTATTTGCGGATTTCGAAACGATAAAAACCCCATCAGAACCAAAAAAGTGAATATCTTCCTTACTTTGTAAAATACCAAATTTTCAAAAAAAAAAAAAAAAAAAAAGGAAAATGTGAAAACCAAGTTTTATGCTTTTTTAACAATTTGAGTCAAAGTTAGACAATGTTCGTTGTACCTCTGCTATTACTAGAATTTAGGTTCTGCTCGCTTTTTCGGTATGTCGCCTCAATTCAAGATTAAAAAATCAAATTACATATTTGATTCAAAAATAAATAAAGTAGATTATTAAAAATCAATAACCAATGAGAATGTACCTTAACCTTCAAAATAAAAATAGTAGTTCCAACAACAGAACCGGTCTATGTTCTAAAAAAAGATAAAAAAAAGATTAGTAAAATAATAAGGGTTATAAAAGATGAATTAAATCAATCCATTAAATGCAAAACAATACAAACACAAGGATTAAAGGCACACAGAAGAACAAATGCAACCGACTACTATTGCCATTTAAGGCCATATAATACTTACCCGAGTCCTACCTTATCGACATTTCTCCGCAACAAACTCACGTCCACGCGAATTGAGATATCGAGTTGAAATTCTGGAAAATGAACTTTCTTTTATTTAATTTATCAAATTTTCAACTCGATAGCTCAATCCATGTAGAATTTAAGTTATTGCGAAAAATGTCGATAAGGTAGGAATCGGGTATGTATTACATGGCCTTGAAAAAAAATTATTGAAGGCAACACCTCTCTCGTTCGATAGTATCAATTTCTTTATTTCTCGTTGCATAGCATAGAAATTCAGCTGCCTCGCAATTCGTATACCTGACTTCAACATACCGAAAATTCGAGCAGATAAAGTCCACCTAGTCTTCCTTACGCTCAAAATACCTAGTTTCGATGCGCTTGCATAATGAGACAAGCGTAGGATACTCATTGACAATGCTGGCCAATCTGTTATTTGGAAGTGGTGTCGTGATAATCGTAAAAATGTGTCCAAAAACCAAGGAATCCAATTCGTTCGGTCTGCAAATATAACAGCCATAAAAGTCTTTATTATTGTCTCATAAATTACAAATTAAAAATTACAATTTTGAATTTCTTATAAATTCTCATGAAGAATTAATAATAAAATTACAAAGTTTCCATTCCACTGATTTTCGTTTTAAGGCCATGTGACGTTGGGTCACGTGACCGTATTCCTACCTTACCGACACTTTTTTTATTTGTAAACTTATGTTCACACGAACAGCCACATCGAGTTGAAAATTTGGGATAATAAATAAGAAGTACTAAGAAATGCGGCTCTGGTCTTAAATGCTTATAATTATGGTAACAGTTTTTTCTGTTAATAACTTTTTTTTTGCTTTTTTCATAATTATTAAAATTTAGGACCAGAGCCGCATTTCTTAGTGCTTCTTATTTGTTATCCCAAATTTTCAACTCGATGTGGCTATTCGTGTGAACATAAGTTTACAAATAAAAAAAGTGTCGGTAAGGTAGGAATCCGGTCACGTGACCTAGTCGTCACATGGCCTTAAGGCCATGTAATACTTATCCGATGTCTACCTTACCGACATTTTTTCGCAAGAAGTCACATCCACACGAATTGAAATATTAAGTTGAAAAGAAGAATTATATCAAAGACAGCAAGGAAGGTTTGTATAGTCCTAAATTTCTGGTAATAGGAAAAAATCTTCCGAAAGTAAATTTTTTAATAGTTTCAGAAATGTAGAACCATACAAAGTTCCTTAATGCTTTTTATTTAATTTCCTGAGATTTCAGCTCGATATCTCAATTAAAGTAGACTAGGGTGGTCAAAAAAAAAAATTTTTGTCTAGAGGGCAAGTTCCATATTTTGTGAGGTTCCCGGAAAAAGAAATTGTATTTTTTTTCAAATTCGTCAAAATGAACATGCATTGTTAAGTAAGAAAAGCTCAGATTTGAAAAAATAGGAAAAACTACTGGTTGTTATTAACTTTCCGTACATTTAATTTCAGTAATTTCCTAAGAAATATTTCAGGAATCGTTAAAACCCCTTAAGGTTTAAATTTGACACCCCAGCCACTTTGTATTGTGCCCGGAATATGCCCCGAAAATGCAAAATAGCAGTTTTATATCAAATTCATGCTAGAGACAGTTAAAAAAAAATGTTTAGCATGCATTTTTTTGTATTCCATGAGTGACAATTTCGCAAGTATCTTTTAACACATTTAACATTATTTAAACAATAATTATTTGTTAAGAAATTGTAATTGCCCTTGTAAATCATAAAAAAGTCGGTATTTTTCGTATTTTTGGTAAGTGAATGTTGAAAATAATATTTGTTTATTAATTTATTTTTCTCAATTGTTTACAAAATTTATATTTGCTTCAATTTTTGTTTCCCTACCAAATCATGAAAAGTTCGTATTTTCTGGAATTAATTATACAATTAATGAATGCTAGAAAGAATTTTTTTTCTTGCAAATTTTTGGAATTGCTTAAACAATTTCTATTTGTTCGAATATTTTCAAAAGTGACTGAAAAACTAGAATTTTATCTTCTCAATAAACAGTCAGACGTGAACATTTCAAGACTGAAAATTAAAACAGAAATTGAAACAGATATAAATTGTTTAAAAAGTTGAAAAATGCCTTAAACTAAAAATTTTATTCTCGAAATTCACTTCCTGTGTCATTAATCCCAAAAAATGCGAACTTATCATGATTTAAAGGGAAAATTAAAAAAATAATAATTGTTTAACAATTTTAAATTAATTGGAAAACTTGTCACGAATAGAATAAAAAAATGCATTTTGAAATAATTACAAAAAATCCCGTCTTTATTATGAATTTTACATGAAACTGCTATTTTGCATTTTTCGGGGCATTTTCCGGGCACAATACAAAGAGGCTGGGGTGTCAAATTTAAAAGTTATGAGATGATAATTATTCCTTGAAAATGTCTTATGACATGACTGAAATTCAATTTACGAACAGTTAATAAGAAGTATTTGTTTTCCCATTTAAAATCCCATGTTAATTTCGAAAGGCAGAGGGTACCAATTTGAAAAAAAATGGAATTTGTCCCTCCCAAAAAAATGTTTAAAAAATTTGCAATGCATTTTTTGACCACCCTAGTGTGGACATAAGTTGGATTCTAAAAAATGTCGGTAGCGTAGGAATCGTATACGTATTACATGGCCATAAACAGAAAAAAAGTAAACTCAAGTAAATTCACAAAATAGGGGTAATTAGAGAACTTTTTTTCGTTATTTGCCAGAGGAAATTAATCGTTGATTTGAGGAGTAGGATCTTCGGGAAGAGGTGAGATGGATTCGGAGGATTCATTGAATTGCCAGGAATCTTCGGAAACTGTATCAATGACTTCGAAATCTTCGGTACTGGATTTTATGTCGAATTTGAGGAATCGAGAATGGATCAATTGAGTGTGTTCGATGATTAGAGGGAATTGATTAATTATGTTAGCAATACATTCAGTTGAGGGAAGGAGTCTGGCGGCGGTGAGGGCTTTCACGTGTCCGTAAACCAAGGCATCCAATTCTGTTGGACTTCAAAACAAGGAGAATTTGAACTTTTATTTTTACACTTTTAAGGAGGAACATGCGCAACTTCAATAACATAATAATGTCTGAAATAAAATTGTCAATACGTTTTTATAAAATACAAAAAAGAGTTGAGAAGATTACTTATTTCGTGAGAACTTCATAATTATTAATAATATTAATAACTAAATATAAAACTAAATGCTATAAATAAAGTGTGAAGTTAGTTCGCAATGATGTTTTCTTTTTTTTAATTTTTTTATTTTGAGATTGGTTTCCTATTTATTGATTTTGTATATATGTTTTGGACAACAGTCACTCTGCCAATAACTTAAAGCAGCTTTAGCAAGGTTGGCCTTTTAAAGAAGCGTTGTGTATGCAATTTCGAATTCAATTTGAAATTTCAATTTATAGCCTTTGAAATTTGAAATTCACATCTTTCGAAACGTAATAATAAAAAATTGAAACATTTCTAAAAAAACATAATTAACTGAATACTTTTATAGTAGCTTTCCAATTTTCCAATCTCTCTTCTACTACTTCGTTCTAAGTTGAACTACTTTGTTCAAAATTCGTTTTTTAGTTAAAGATTCATAATTTTAGTTTAATATTCATGTCTTTGGTTGAAAACTTAACTATTTTATTGAAAATTGATCTCTTTAACTGAAAATTTAACTATTGTAACAAAAATTCGCATTTTTGTTAAAAATTAACTTGTTTAACTGCAAATTTAACTATTCCATTTCCAGTTGTAAATCAGGGTGTCCAGCGATTCTTAGGAATAAAATTCAAGGTATTTTCCAGGTTTTCCAGGTCTCCTTTTTTGACATCAAATAATGAAATAACCATTTCTTATCCATGTAAAAAATGAGTCATTTTATTTTTTACTGGTCAATAATAAGTCGTCTTTAAAAACCTTGAAATCTCTTGAAGTACATAGAATCGTTGTGAAATCTTGAAATTTCTATAAAATCTTTTGGAATCTTTTCAAATTTTTGTAAATTATTTGAAATCTTTGAAAACTTCAAAATCCATGAAACCTTTGACATTTTTTGAAATCTTTGAGGTGTTTTGAAACCTTTGGAATTCTTGTATTATTTTGATATCTTTATAAAATTTCTATGAAATCTTTCTGAAATCTTGTATTCATTAAAAAGCATAACAATATTTTCAATCTGTGTAAAATCTTTTGAAATCTGAAAAATCTAGTTTACTATATTCTTTAAAACCTTTTAAATCTTTTGAAAGTTTTAAAATCTTTGGAAAGGTTCGAAACCTTTGTGAAATCTTTGAAATCTGGTGTATATGCCTTTTTTAAATCTTTGAAATCCTTGCAATCTTTATGAACTGTTCGAAATCTTTGGGAATTTGTTGTGAAATTTTTCAAATCTTTATGAAATCTTTTTAAATATTTGTGAAATCTTTTTTATTCGTTGAAATCAGTGAATTAATAGTGTAATCTTTTCAAATTTTCTAAAATGTTTTTAAACCTTTTGAAATCATTTCAAATCTTCGAAATATTTTAAAATCTTGGAAATGTGGTGTACTTTGAACGTTTTCAAGTCTTTGAAATCCTTTAAATCTTTGTAAAATGTTCAAAATCCTTTTAAATATTCTAAAATCTTTGAAATATTTTTAAACCTTTTGAAACTGAATTAAAATCGAAATTTTCAACTGATAATTTTTATAATTTGTAAGTTGAATGTTACAAAAAAATGTAAACTTGTAACATTCTATATTATGGGAGACGAAATAAAAAAACTCATAGAATTATTCACAATATCAGGGTGGCGATTCGGCGGACGATTTCAAATTTCCGGTCATTTCCCGGTCAAGTTTTTCAATTTTCCTGGTCAACTAAAAGTAACATATTCATATTTTTTCTGAATAAACGCAAATATTTATTTTAATTTATGACGTTCATTCTAAACATCATTTAACACAACAACAGAGAACAGAAAAAAACTTAAAATTTTCACTAAAAAATATTTATTTATTATAAAAAATGGAATAGTTAAACTTCAGTTGGAAAAATTAATTTTCAACAACAAAAAAAACGAGTTTTCAACAAAATAGTTCAACTTTCAACCAGAGTGATGAATTTTCAAATAAAATTATGAATCTTCAACTGGAATAGTTAAATTTTAGACCAAAAAGATGAATTTTCAACTATAAATAATAAATACTTAACTGGAACACTTGAATTTTCAAGCAGAGATGAATTTTTAAACAAGATTAATTTTTAAATAAAAAGATTAATTTTCTACCAAAAAATACAAGTTTTAACCAAATAGCTGAATTTTGAACTAAAAAAAAAAATAATATTTTTTAACCAAAAATGGAATAGTAACATTTTTAGTAAAAAAAAATTAATTTTAACCCAAACATAAGAGTTTTCAACTAAAACAATGAATCTTCAACTGAAATAGCTGATTTTTTAACCAGAAAGATGAATTTTCAACTAAAAAATGATGAATTTTTAAACAAAAAGATTAATTTTCAAATAAAAAGACTAATTTTCTATTAAAAAAAAATTTTTTTTAACAAAATAGATGAATTTTTAACGAAATAATTGACTTTTTAATTAAAAAAGACAAAGAAACGAAAAACATCCAAAGGAATATTTGATAGATTTACAAAAAATATAAATTTCTTAACAAAATACATGAATTTTGAACGAAATAGTTGAATTTTCAACTGGAATAGTTGAATTAATTATCAATTAATTAATTTCCAACCATAAAGATAAACTTTCTACAAAAATGACGAATTTTCCACAAAGTAAATACATTTTCAAACAAATAGTTTAATTTTTAAATGCAAAACATCAATTTTCGACCAAATAGTTGAATTTTAACAAAAAAAAAAAAAAGATAAATTGATTTTTAACAAAGTTGTTACATATTCAACCAGAGAAGAATTTTAAATTAAAATGATGAATCTTCAACTTTTCTAAATTGACAAAAATGATTAAATTAACAAAAACTTGAATTTTGCTACGATCAGAAGTAAATTCCCGGTTATTTCCTGGTCTTTTTCGGTCCAGTCGCCACCTTAAATATTAAAGTCTGTTCATTGCAATCTATAAAATAATTGGTAAAGTCTATAAAAAATGTCTAGAAATCTCTTTATTTATTGTGTAATAAGTAAAAGATAAATAAAAAACTTTTCAGTAGCAAGGTTTCTTCTGAACGAGATGTTTCTTTTATAATAGACAAAATATTTAATTTACTTTTCGCATTTCAATAAAAAAATCTGTTAAAAAAAATAATTCAAGGTTCTCGTAAAAAATTCAATGAGATTTCCAGGTTTTCAAGGTTTTCAAGGTCGCTAGACACCCTGTAAATTGATTTTCTTTAGTTAAGCGTAAAATGAAAATAAAGCTTTTATGGTTGAAACTTCTTCTTCTAGGCTGCAATTTGAACTACTACTTCGTTAAAAATTAGCTTGATTATTATTTTTTTGTTTTGTTAAAGATTCATAATTTTAGTTGAATAATCTATCTTATTATTACTTATCTTATCTATAATCGATCTCTTTCATCTCTTTGGTTAAAAATTCAACTATTTTGTGAAAAATTCATTTTTATTTTTGAAATATCATCTCTTTGGTTGAAAATTGAACTATTTTGTTGAAAATTTATCTATCTGGTTGAAAATTCTTTTTTTTTTTTTGAAGATTCATTTTGGTTGAATGTTTATCTCTTTGGTTGGAAATTGAATTATTTTGTTGAACATTCATCCTTTGGTTGAACTAATTTTACCTAATTCTTTTTCATTTTTGTTGAAAACTAAGTAGTTTAACTGAAAAGGTAACTCTTTTATTTTTGGTTGTAAACTGATCTTTTTTAGTAGAAAATTCATTTTTTTTGTGAAGATTTATCATTGTAATTAAAAATGTATCCCTTTGAAAATTTGACTATTTTTATGAAAATTCCTTTTTTTTCTGGTTGAAAATTAATTTGCTCAACTAAAAATTTAACTATTCCACTTTTTATTGTAAACTGATATTTTTTAGTTGAAAATTCAACTATTTGGTTGAAAATTCATGTATTTGTCGATAATTCTTCCTTTTCAGTAGAAAATTAATCTTCTTGGTTGAAAAATTGAATTCAACCAAAAGAGACGAATTTTCAACAAAAAAAAATAACTTTTTATCAAATTTTTTGAATTGTCAACAAAATTTTCTGGCCTGTAGAAACCCTGATTTTAGAACAGAAATTAATATAAATAGAATAGGTTCATAAGACACAATGTTTATTTAAAAGTTTATATTTTCAACGCAAGGTGGTACAACATTCTTATATTTGGCGAAATGATGCAGAATTATTTGAAATATTTCAAGGGCATTAAAAAATCTTTGACTTTACTCGCTGCATGTTCATCCTTAAATTCGAATCTCTATAGACTTGGAAACAACAATATAAATGATTAAAAACTCATTTCTTACCTTTCTCCGAAGAAATAGGGCTTGTTTTCCAGTCGTTCGGACAATGCTTCACAGCAATTTTTGACCTCGCTCAGAACTTCCAACAGGGTTTTATTGTACCAACCCAATACCTTAAGTTTCTTAGTCACCTGGCTCTGTTTCTGCCAGCTCAGAATATGATTTAAAGGCCAGGGATAAACGCTTCCATACCTTGGTTTCGTGATATTATTCAAAGTAGCTGTATCGCACCAACAAATATACTGTTCGGCATTTACTAGAACGTTATTTACCAAAGAGATGTAAGCCCTCATGTCTGCTTTATCTGTTGCTTCCAACTCTTCCGACAAGCTTGTTCCTTTCGTGTTTACAAAATTAACTATGCCATCAAAATCAGAAACTACAAATGCCCCACATTGTATAAAAGGAACACGTCCCGATGGCGACATGTATTCGGCGTTACTTCGTGGCTCTATTTGGAATTCCAAATTGCACATTTTGAGGTACGCTTGAACAGCGAGGCAGTTTGCATTGTCTGGTAGTAGAATTTGTTCTACTTCGTAGGGTTGGTACAGTTTTATTAGTTGTGGCCATGGTTCTTGAGCTAAAATCAAAATTGAGAAAATATTACGTCGGGTTTTCAGTTTTTTAGAAATAGATTTCAGGCTTAAAAGTCCCTATTCCAGAAACAGAATCTATAAAGAAAGTAGCATAATTTTTACGTTTTTTAAATAATTTTAAGTCTTCCACAATTTTCAAACAGGGCAAATAAAGTGATTTTTCATGATAACAGAGAAATAAATTCTTTTAAATAAAATTGACTTATGTACGATAAGTGGAAATATATTGAATTTTCAAAAAAAGAATTGAATTTTCGACAGAAGGGTTGAGTTTTCAAGCTCAAAATCGAATCATTTAGA
This sequence comes from Andricus quercusramuli, assembly GCA_932178445.1. NCBI lineage: Eukaryota > Metazoa > Arthropoda > Insecta > Hymenoptera > Cynipidae > Andricus > Andricus quercusramuli. Next base: position 41,381 of record CAKNXH010000165.1, on the reverse strand, counting down.
AAATATTTTACTTCTAAGCCCAAAAAGATTAATTTAAAAAAAAAGATCATTTTCAACTGAAAAGTTAATTTTCAACCAAGAAAGATGAATGTTCAAACCAAACAAAGTAACTTTCAACAAAAAGGTTGTATTTTCCACCAAAAAAGATTTTTCAATAACGAAAGTAAGAAAATTCAACTACATTGTTAAATTTTCAACCCAAAAAGCGAATTTTCAACAGAAGGGTTGAGTTTTCAAGCTCAAAAATTGAATGTTTTAAGAAAAATGTCACTACTAAGCCTGAAAAGATTAATTTTCAACAAAAAAGTTAGTTTTCAATCAAGAAAGATGAATATTCAAACCAAACAAACGAATTTTTAACAAAAAAGTTGAATTTCCAACAAGCAAGATTTTTCAGTTCATAAAGAAAAAAAAATCCACTGAACCGGCAAATTTTCAAGCCAATAATACGAATTTTGACCAAGTGTTTAAATTTCAACCAAATAGTGGAATTTTTAACAAAAAAAAGACAAATTATCAAACCAAAAATGGAACAGTTAAATTTTCAGTTAAAAACGTTGATATTCATAAAAAAAATACAAACTTTCAACAAATGAGTTACAATTTGGACCAAAGAGATGAATCTTCAACAAAACAATGGATTTTTAACATAGTTGTTCAACTTTCAACCAGGTGGATTGATTTTCTACCAATAAAGATGAATTCTCAACAAAACTATAATATATAGTCGATACTTCTACGAGAAAAGACTTTCATTTTGAATAAAAAACAGTTGAATTCGACCAAAAAGACGAATTTTCAAAAAAATAGTTTAAACATCCACCAAAAAAGATTAATATTCAATCAAACAGTTTTATTTTCAACAAAAAGAGATGAATTTTCAACCAGAAATGAATTTTCAACCAATAAAAACAAACGAAGTGTGTACGCTGCTGGTACCTGTAAAAAAATGCTCGGTACTGGTAAAAAAAAATTTACCGGTAGCGACAATTTTTTTATCTGTTTTTGAAGTGAAAAAAAAGATTAACCTTTTACCAAAAGATGAATTTTTAATGTAAAATGAGGAATTTTCTATCCAGAAAGACGAATGTTTTACTAAATAGTTGAATTCCCAACAAAATAATTAAATTTTCAACCAATTAGTAGAATTTTTAACCAAACGTTAAGAATTATGAACTAACAATATAATGGTAGACTTTTCAATTAAAAAGAATAAACTTTCAGCCAAAAAAGATTACTTTCTACCAAAAAATGATTTTCAAATCCAAAAAGACGAATTATCTATCCAAAGAAGTGAATGTTCGACAAAACAGTTGCATTTTCAACTGAAAAATATGAATTTACTATAAACAGATGAATTTTCTACCAAAAAATAATAAAACAATAAAATAATATTTATAAATTTATAAATTATAAAATAATAAATAATAATAATCAATAAAACAGATAGATTTTCAACAAAATAATTAAATGCTTAACAAAAAGAGATTAATTGCGAACCAAAAATATAATCGTAGAGTTTTCAATTAAAGAGAAATTAACTTTCAACCAAAAAATATTACTTTTCTACCAAAATATGAATTTTAAATCCGGAAAGACGAATTTTTAACAGTTGAAGAAGATGAATGACGTTCCTGAAGAAGATAAATTTTCTGTTAAAATATTTTTTTAATTATGAAAATAATACGTTATTTCAAATAATTAAAATAAATAAAAAATTAAAACTCTATTTATTTAAATATATATAGAGGATATTAGAATCAAATAATTGAATGAAGTATGTGTTTCTTCCTTTTAAAGGGAGATTATATTTATAAAAGAAATTATAAAAATTACAGACTCCTAATTTTCAAAATGTAAAATTAACTATTTTTTATAGTGAGAGTCATATTAGAACGTATATTTAAATTAATAATATGTACTCAAAATCTGGTACACAGTATAGTCATTGAAAAAAAGAGGAAAATAGAAAAATTCTGTTTTACAAAAACTGCATTTCATTTATCCGAATCTTTCGAATCTAAGGAATAGACCAATATTGCTTATGATAACAATTTTTTTTACATTTACAACACTAAAAAATAGTTAAGGAAAAAAAATAGTTATTCAAAAATATTCTTTATTGAAGAAACTTCCTGAAAATTTGAATTACTATTTTTGTGAAAAATTAGAGGTTATGTTTGACGGAACCGTAAAAAGAACGTTACAATACTTTGCAAATCTAATTCATTATTAATTAAAAATACACAAATATTGAAAATTACCTCCAAGTTCCATGGACATTGTTTCAGCTAGTAATACTTTAGGCATTTTCACTATTCTTGAGACGATAGTAGAATAATTGCGGTTTGTACAAAGTTATAAAATTTGTTTTCGTTCAATATATAAACAGTGAAAGACGTCGAAGGTGACATTTGTGCAGGGGAAAAATTGAAATGTACTTTTTTCCGCGCACAAAATTGATCTACATAATTACTTTGAAGATTCACAGATAAATACAATAATGTTTCCTCTTTTGAGACTTTTGAGTTTTGACCAACTTTTCGCGTTTAGCAGACGAAAAAAGACTAGAGCGCGGAATCGAGAATCGATAATCGAAAAATCGATTACATGTTTTTTATACATCCGTTTTTTGACACTTCTCTTTTTATTGATTCCTTTTCTATTTTTATGTTAATAAGTGTATAAATAATTTTTAGAAGTTATAATTTGCAGAATTCAGAAAAAGACTTAAATTATTTTACCACTGAGTAATGTTTGAATGTGAAAAAATTAAAACCATAATTTTGGGATAATTATTGATTATTATGTTTAGATATAGTAAATTGAAATAATTATTTACCATGAATATCCAGATACTGTCCACCGCAAATTCCAATCGATCCTTTGCAGCTTTCCAACGGATCAACCTAATCATTTTAATCACATTTAAATTACTAAATTCTACCAAAAATTGTTTTTTCCTCTTAGGGGCCGTTCAAAAACTACGAAACGCTGAACACATTTTTTTAAAAAAATAGTTAAATTTTCCACAGAAGAGATTATAAACTTCAATAAAAAAAAAAACTTTTCTCATCGACGTGGTTCAACTTTTACCCATGTAGTTGAATTTGTAATCGAACAGAGGAATTTTCAACAAAAAATTTCAATCAAGTTATTGAATTTTCTACTGAGAGGATAAATTTTCAACCAAGAACATTAATTTTCTATGGAAAAGAAAAATTTTCAACAAAATACATAAATATTCAACTAAAAAAGAAAAATTTTCAACCAAAGATAGAATGTGTTTTCAGTAAGAAAAATAAAATTTCAACAACAACAATGAAATTGTTTTGAGACAAAGAAATGAATTTTCAAACAACAATAGAATAGTTACATTATCAGTAAAAAAATTATTTGCAACCAAATAAAATAAATTTTCAACAAAATAGTTAAATTTTCAGTTCAAGAAATCAATTTTTAACCCAAAAGATTATTTTTCTATCAAAAGGGATGAATTTTCAATGAAAGAAGTGAATTTTTAAGATAAAAAGTCGAATGTTTCAGAGAAAAGTTGACTTTTGAACGTTGACCAAAAGAAAGATGATTTTTCATCAAAATGGTCAAATTTACAAAGAAAAAAGGATAAACCAAGCAGTTAAATTTTTGAATAAAAAATATAAGTTTTCACTAAAATAGTTGAATTTTCAACAAAATAGCAACAAATTAGTTGATGTTTTAACAAAATAATTACTTTTTCAACAAAATGAATCTTCAACAAAGAAGTAAATTTTTGACAAAAAAGTTCAACTTTTACCCAATTGGTCGAATTTTCAATTAAAAATGATAATTTTATAACGAAATAATTAAATTTTAACCAAACAGATGAATTTTCAAGGAAAAACTTAAGAGTTGATATTTCCAACAGTTGAACTTAACCAAAAAAAAACGAATTTTCAACAAGAGTTGAATATTCAACCAAAAGAAAGATTTTTCATCCAAGAGACAAAATCAAATTTTTGAAATATAAATCCAAAAAGGCGAATTTTCTACTAAACAGGTGAATTTCCAACAAAAAATTTAATTTTCAACCAATTATTCTAATTTTAAACTAAAATGCTATCAATTTTCAATCAAAAACGGTACAGTTAAATATGCAGTTGAAAAAATTGATTTTTGTCCAGAAAAAAAGGAATTTTCAATAAAATTGTTAGATTTGCAATGAAAGAGATAAATCGTCAACTAATCAAATTAATTTTTAACAAAGTAGTTCAGATTTCAACCAAGTTGTTGAATTTTCAATCAAAAGAAGATTAATTTTTTACAAAAAAAGACGAATTCACAACAAAATACATTTTCAAACAAACTGTTGAATTTTCAACTTGAAACTCAAATTCTCAATCAAAAATCCAATATTCAAATCCTTAAATAAAAAATTATTTTGTAATTGAAAAACAACGTATTTTGAAGAACATAGTTCAATTCTGAATCAAATACATTCTAGAATTAGCAATCAAACGAGATTAATTCTAATTCAAAAATATAATAGTAGACTTTTCAATTAAAAGAAAATTAACTTTCAAACAAGAGAGATTACTTTTCTGCAAAAAGATGAACTTTGAATCCAAAAAGACGAATGTTCTACAAAACGGTTGAATTTTCAACCTGTGAATATGACTTTTCAAACAAAGTAAATTTAACAACAAATAGTTGAATTTTCTACCACAGTAGTAACATTTAAATTTTCAAAAAAACAATAACAGTTTTATGAAAAAAAAAGAAGAAATTTAAACCAAAAATAGTAGAATTTTTAACCAAAGAGATGAGTTTTCAACTAGAATCATAAATAGTACAATTTTGAGTTAAAAAATTAATTTTCAATAAAAAATAATTTTTCAGTCAAAAAGACAAATTTTCTACAAATCAGTCTAATTCTTAACAGAAAAGTTAATTTTCATTCAAATTCAAAATTTTAAGCTAAAAACGATACATTTGCAACCAAAAATGGAATAGTTAAAATTGCAGTTGAAAAAATTGAGTTTGAAAACAAAATTTTTTAACAAAATATTCAAATTTGCAATAAAAGATATTCCACTAATAATATTATTTTTTCGTGAAGTAGGTAGTTAAATTTTCAACCAATAAAGACGAATTTACAACAAAGTACATAAATTTCCAAATGAACTGTTTAATCTTCATCTAAACCCGATCAATATTCTTAAAATAAATGGAATATTGAAACTTCCAGATAAATTAATTTTTAACAAAAAATGAATTACTGATTAGTTTACAGCCAAAAATTGAATAGTTAATTTTTCAATCAAGCAAATTAATTTTCAACAAAAAATAAGTTTCATAAAAATACTTGAATTTTTAACCAGAGATGAATTTTCAACTAAAATGATAAATTATCAACAACAAAAATGAATTTTTCACATAATAGTTAAATTTTCATCCAAGTAGCAGAATTTGCAGCTAAAAAAGTTCAATTTTCCACCAGAAGATTAATTTTTTCCAAAAAGAATAATTTTCAACAAGTATATGAATTTTCAAGTGAATAGTTGAATTTTAAACTAAAAAGATCAGTTTATAACCAGCAAATGGAATCGTTAAATGTTGAGATAAACAAATTAATTTTCAACGAAAAGAAGTTCAATTTTCAACAAAATGTAGATGAATTTGCAAGCAAAAGCAGTTCAACTTTCAACCAAGTAGTTAAATTTACAATAAAAAAAATAATTTTCTACCAAAAAAGACGAATTTGCGACAAAGAGTACATAAATTTTCAATCAAACAAATTAATTTGCAACTAAAAAAGCAACGAATTTTCAATGTTCAACCAAGTAGTAGAATTCTTTATCAAAAGAGATGAGTTCCAAACCAAAAATATAATAGTATACTTTTCAATTAAAAAGAATTTACTTTAAAAAAATAGTTGAACTTTCTTATCAGGGTTCTATTCATTCAGTTTGAATCAAATAAGTGGAAAAAAATGAGAAAAAGGGGAAGTTTCTTGAAAATGGGAGAAAAAAGAGGAATTTTCAAAAAGAATGCAAAGAGAGGAGAGGGGAAAGAGTTTGAAGTCTGTACTTAGATGCTTTCTTGTAAAAAAAAAAAGATCCAATTTTAATGTTTTCAAGCATTTAAAAAAATTGTAATTCAAATTTACATTTTTCACGTTTGAATTTTTTCACGTTTTTCAATTTTCAATTTTTCACGTTATTTATAGGCCCTAGAGATCTATCTATGCTAATTTTTTTACGATTTCATTCAAAAAACATTCTAAAAATTATGAATTAAAAAAATTATTTTTTAAAAAAGTGGTAAAAATAAAACTCTAAAGTATGTAATAAAATTGAAAACGTCATTAAGTTTTCTAACCTCTTCATTGATGCTGGAGAACAAAGCGTTCAGAATTCTATTTTGGAGCGGTAGATCCTTCTTTTTTTCATTATTTCGAAAGGATTCTACAAACATCATTCTGTTGCTTTTCTGATTTCGAATAAAAAATACTTTCTAATTCACAAGAATTTTTATTATCAGATCGTGACACTACGAAAATTTGAATTTTTGTCAGAGCCGAAAAACTGCCGAAAAACCGGAAAACTTCTCAATTGTAAGGAAGTTGATTTCAAAATTCTTCGCAAAAATAACAAAAGAATATTCATAAATAAAAACTTTTGTTCATAACGCTATACGCAATTTAAAAGTTTTTTTTATTCATCAAATGTATAAACTATTATAATTGTATAATAGATAGAAGAATATATAATACATATAGTATTTGTTGCATTATTTTATATTCGTATTACAAATGTTAATGTCAATCAGTTTCCCGCTTGAAATTACGAATACCGGAAGTGACAATTACAGCCAGCGCGCTGCGCAAAATTTGATGCTCCGTGGCTCGTGAAAATCGCATTCTTCTTCTTTCAAACTCGCCAAGATGTCGAAGAGAGGTAGGTTTTATTCCGACGATTTTAATCCATCAAAATCCGCGAATAAAGTACTCATCCAGTGAAACTAAAGAAACACAACGAAAGTTTATTAATTGATGATTGTTTTTTTGTAAAAATTTGTTGCGGAGTTTATAAGAATTTCAGAAAAATGGATGTGATTGTGGAGCGTGACCCGTGCTTTGAAATGTTTACCTATAATCCAAATTTCTGTTGGTTAAGGTCGAGGAGGTTCCGCAGGAGCAAAATTCCGGATATCCCTGGGTTTGCCCGTGGGAGCAGTTATCAATTGTGCCGATAACACAGGTGAGTTTTTGAAAATCTTGATTTTGGGTAACATAACCTCAAAATTTCGGTGTGACACATTGTTCCATCTTTTCTGCTATGTTGGCGTGTTCAACTAAATTTCAATACTTATTTCTAAGTAATAGTACTTTCAGGTACTTTCCGAGTTTTTTTAGTATTATTTTCAATGTAAATAAAAAATTTGAACATTTTGGCATTTTTTTTTCGAAGTTTTTTCAAGGCCTTTGTTTGTTAATAATTTGGATTGATTGTTGATTTAATTGTTGATCGAAGTTTTCTAGGACCATATGTGAAAGAACGCAAATAATATTTTGACGTTTTTTTCAAAAATCTGATTTTGAGGTTATATTAGCTCTTACCGTTTTTTTTTAAAGTTTTAAACTAATTGTGGTGGAGGCTCTTTATTGTCAAAATGTATAATCGAATTCAATGCGTGAAATGTATGATTCTGTGAATAATAGATTCGAGGAAAAAATTACATATTGAAAGATTTGTATGTAGGAAGTTAGTTTCTTATTGTTTAATTTTCTGTGCGTACAAGTTTCTTATTTTAAATGTAAAACCGTTCATATTATCTGGCAGCTTAAAAATTTCGAACGTCTTCATTTGTCGAAACTGATATTTTGAATTTAAACTTTTTGAAGAACAAAGCCATGTAAATTTGAACACGTGGAATTCAAATTAAATTTAGTAATCGTTTTAGAGAGTTTGTGTTTCAAACAAATTTTAAATTCAGAAAGTAAGTGCAATTACTTCTGAGATTATAACACCTTTTCAATTTGGATTTCTTTTTAATCCTTATTTTGACAGGGTTTGCCGCAGGTTATGGAAAACCTGTAAATCAGGGTAAAGTCAGAATATTGTTAGTTAGGGATTCTGAAAAAAATCTTGGAGAAGTCAGTGAATTTCTATAAGAGTATCACTTCAAATAATTGTCAAGGATAATAATGAACAAATTTGAAATTGCTTTATTTTTTTATGACAGATTCTGTGCTAAAAAATTAAGATTTTGGTCTTTGAATATTAATTATAAAATATTTAAATTTTTGAATATTAATGGTCAGGGAAAAGTTAGGGAATTTTGAAGATGAAATTTTGTGGCCACCCTGATAAAATATTCTTGTGAGTAATTTATTTGCTCTGTATTTTTATTTCATTGCAGTTGCTTCACCCTCACGATTATATTTTTAGTTTCACATTTTATTGTTTGGTTAAAAATTCAACGATTTTTTTAAAAAGTAATATTTTTATTTCTGTAGAAAATTTGTCTTTTTGGTTAAAATCTTATTTGGTTGAAGATTCAACTACTGTGATTAAAATTGATATTTTCTAGTTGTATTCAACTGTTTTTTATTTATGAATAAAAAATGTTTGTTGAAGTATCTACTGTTGCATTATTCATTGAAAATTCATCTTGGAAAATTTTTTTTTTTCATTTGTTGAATATTCATCATTGTAGTTGAAAATTCATCTGTTTTATTAGAAACTTGATATTTTTTGGATAAAAATCCAACTTTTTGGTTTGAAAATAATCTTCGTTAGTTTAGGACTCAACTATTTTGTTAAAAATTGATATTTTTTTGTGTGTTTTTCATTTTTAATCCAAAATTTTTGGTTGAAATATCTACCATTACATTTTTTGTTGAAAATTCATCTTTAAAAATCTGTTGTTTTTTTTTTATCTTCAGAAATGTGTTTTTTTGTTGTTTGTGGAAAATTGTTTTTACACAACATGTAACTATTTCAATCAAAGATTCATCATTTTGGTTGAAAATTCATCTCTTTGGTTTAAAGTTGGAACTATTTTGTTGGAAAATGGTACTTTTTAATTAAAAATTTAACTTCGTTAGTTGAGGATTCAAATATTTTGACGAAAATTCTACTTTTTTGGTGAAAATATTGACTATTGCATTGTTCTTTCACAATTTATCTTTTTAGGTGGAAAATTGAACTACTTGGTTAAGGTTAAACCATTTTGTTAAAAAAGCCTCTGTTAAAGATTCATCGTTTCCATAGTTATAGTTGATAATTCATCTCTAGTTGAAAACAATTTTTTTGATTGAAAATTAATTTTTGTAAAAGTTCATTTTCTTTGTCAACATTTTTGTTGTTAAAAGTTCATCTCTGGCTGAAAATGAAACTAAGATAAATGTTCCAGTAATCGTAGCGGTATCAATAATCGTGAAACTTGGTTATCATTTGAATTTATGGTTAAATAATATGTTAAAAATGACATTTAATGATAAAAACCATCTTATTTTTGGCATTTTATAGTATAAATGGAATTTTAATTAATCATAATAAGATAAAAAGCAAAAAAATTGCGTCGTGATTACTGGTACTAAGGTCACGATTACTCGGACATTGATGTAATTTTTGTTGTTGGAATAATTTTTTTTGCTGGTAATTTAAGTTTAATATTTTTTGTTGAAATTTGATCTTTTTTAGTTAAAAATTATACTACTTGTTTGAAAATTCACGAATTTTGTTAAAAATGCGTCTTTTAGAAAATTAATACTGTTTTTTGGTTAACATTTGAGTTGAAAATTTAACTAATTTGTTTAAATTTAGTCTTTTTTATTGTAAATTTAAAAAAATTAATCTTTTATATTTTAAAATTCGACTGTTTGGTTGAAAATTCAAGTATGTTATTTGGTTGCATATTCAACTATTTTGTTGAAATTTCAAGTATTTTTTTAAAAGTCATCTTTTTGGTCGAAAGTTCAACTGTTTTCTTAAACATTCGTCGATTTGGACAGAATATTCGTCCTTTTAGATTGAAAATTCATATTTTTTTGTTGAAAATTCGAACAAAAAATAATTCCATTATCTTGTTGAAAATGCAACTATTTTTGGTTTAAATTTAATATTTTTGATTAAAAATTCGATCATTTGATTGTAAATTTATGTTTGTATGTTGAAAATTCAATTATTTTGTTGAACAGTATTTTATTGTCGATAATTCAGCTGTTTTGTTGAAAATTCGTCCTTTTGAATTAAAAATTCATTCAGATTCAGATTAAAATGCTGGTCTTTGAATATTAATGGTCAGGGAAAATGAAAAATTGAGTTTGAAATCAATTGAATAAAATAATGTTCAACTGGGTTTCGTTTAGCGAAATACGCAATTCGAAATTTGTAATTTTTTCCTTAATTAACCAAGTTTTTATATTATTTCAAACTTGCATTTTTTTCAGGGGCAAAGAACCTGTATGTTATCGCAGTTCAAGGAATCAAGGGTCGTTTGAACCGTTTACCCGCAGCAGGTTCTGGCGACATGATTGTTGCTACCGTCAAAAAGGGAAAGCCAGAACTAAGAAAAAAGGGTAAGAATTTGTTAAGGTTTCTTGAAAATAGAAAATAATTCAAAACAAAAGGAATATTAGATTTTTTGCTACATACTTCTTATCTCTATGCCCTTTTCTTTCTAATCCCAAATGATATTTTGCAGTAATGCCGGCGGTGGTAATCCGGCAGCGGAAACCTTTTCGGAGGAAGGATGGCGTTTTTATATACTTTGAAGACAACGCTGGCGTGATTGTCAACAATAAGGGTGAAATGAAAGGCTCGGCTATAACGGGACCAGTGGCGAAGGAATGTGCGGATTTATGGCCCAGGATTGCATCGAATGCCAGCAGTATCTCCTAAAACACCCTGTACATTTATAATCTTAAATAAAAAAACCATCTTCAAACGTGGTAAATATTTCTTTTAATTTAATCGTAATACTTCTACCCTAACAGCGATTTCGAAAATATTTTCTTAACTTGTCTGAAAATTTAGCTAATCGCTCTTTTTTTTTTTGCAATAACTTTATTTAAATTGAAACGATCTGAATATTTTTTAATAATAAAGTGTTCTGGAGAATGATTTTCAAGTAGGAAGGTGGCCGTAAGAAAAAAATTAGTAAAAATTAGGCGCCTCGTGCCTACAAAAAGAGTTTTCGTAGCCTATTAAGATGTTAATTGAGTCTTAATATAATCTTTAAGAAAAATCAAAAGAAAGTACATGAATAAAAAAAGGTTGGAAGTTATTTTCAGTAAAAAAAATAATGAAGTTCAAACCCCTCCGTTCCATACTTTCCCTTCCGTTGTTACCTAATATTTTTCACAAATGCAACTATCAAGGAAATCCGTGCATTCAAACTTATATATAGTATACGGAAGACTACCCTGCAGTTTATAATCATTAATTTAAACTACCAGAGTACCTACAATATTTTATTTAATTTATCTTTAGGAAACTATGTGTTAATACATTAAAATTAATTATGTTAGATATGGCTAGGTTTTTAATTCACGATTATCTAGTGATTTAAAAGGATTTCAAAGGCTCGCAATACAAAAATTTTAATATGTTTTAGAGAATTTATTGACAAGAATTGAGGGATTTTAAAGATTTGATTCTCAAATATTTCAATGTATTTCGACAAGTTTCAAATTTTCCAAGGAATTCCATGAACGATTTTATAACATTTCCAAGGATTACAGTCATTTTAAAAAATATTGAAAGCTCTTATTAATAAGGCATTCTAATGAATTTTCAGAGTCTCATGTGGAGGGATTTCAGAGATTTTTAAATATTCTAAGGAATTTTTAGAGGATTTTAAAAGATTGTGAATATTTTAAGGTATTTTAAAGGATTCCAAGGAAGACATTAAATACGTCTACGAATTTCCCAATATTTCAACGGATTTCACGCGATTTTATCAGATTTTCGAGGATTTGAGTAATTTTAAAGGGTCTCTAAAATGTATTTTAATGATTTTTCCAGGATTTCAAAGGATTCCATAAAAAAATTAATATGTCAAGAAATATATCATCAGATTTTATGATATTTTACGCTTACGGGATTTCAAGCGATTTTATTATATTTTAATAAAATTTCAAAGAATTTATTCACAGGAATTAAGGAATTTTGAAGATTTCAAGGTATTTTTAAAAATTCCAAGGAATTTTCAGAAGCTTAAACATTTTTTCAGGGATTTTAACAGGGTGTCTACCCTACCTGGAAAACCTGGAATTGTCAGGGAATTTTTATATACCTGGAAAACCCTGGAAATGTCAGGGAAATTTTTAAGAGGTTGCCTACCTTTTTAAAAATTACAGTATTGAATTGAATGAAAATGATTCATCATTTGTAAAAGTATAGCTCTCTATTACTATATTCATCTATTTGGTTGATAATTCGATCTTTTGGGTTGAATTCCATTATTTTTTTTATTGCAAACTGTAATCTTTTCTGTTTGAAATATCAGCTGCCACATTTTTCGTTCAGAGTTCATATTTTCCGAAAGAAGATTTAATTACTTGGTTGAGAGTTACCCTTTTGTTAAAGATTAATTTTTTGTTTTAAAGATTCATCATTTTAATTGAAAGTTCGACTCCTTGGTTGAAAAATGAGCTATTTTGTTGAAAAGTCGCTTTTTCTTTGGCTGGAAATTAATTTTTTTACTGAAAATTTAACTATTCCTGTTGCAACTTTAACTATTTTATTGAAAATTTGTTTGTTTTTTTCTTGTTCAAAATTTTTTTTGTTATTGAAAATGTTACTATTCAATATTTAGTTGAAAAATGATCTTTTGCACTATTTTTATTATTTTTTCATTCTATTATTATTTTTTAGAAAATTTTCACTTTTTCAGTAGAAATTAATCTTATGGATTGAAAATTAATCTTGTTTGTAATTTAATGTTAAACATTAATTTTTAAGTGAAAGTTTAACTATTCAATTGTCGATTGACAATTTATCTATTCAGTTGAAAATTCGTCTTATTTAGTAAAAATTAATCTTCTTGGCTGAAAATTCTTCTTTTTGGTTAAAAAAATCAACTATTCCAGTTAAAGATTGATCATTTCCGTTGGAAATTCATGTATTTTTTTGAAAAATCGTTTTTGTCGTAGAAAATTCATTTTCTTGGTTTACAATTCATGTATTCCAGCTAAGTATTCATCATTTTAGTTGAAAATTTATCTTTTTTCTTAAAAATAAAACTACTTGGTTAAAAGTTAAATTGAATTCATTTTTAAAATAATTGTTTTTGTATGGAAAATTAATTTCCTTCAAATGAAAATTTAACTATTTCATTTTTGGTTGAAAACTGATCTTTTTTAGTTCAATATTTAGCTATTTGTTTGAAAGTTGATCTTTTTTAGTTGAAAATTCAACGGTTTGATTGTCAACTGATGTATTTTTTTGAAAAATCGTGCTTTTGGTTGAAAATTAATCTTTTTGGTTGAAAATTCAATTATTCCAGTTGAAGATTCATCACTTTGTTTGAAAATGTAACAATGTTGTTGAAAATTAGTTTTGTTTTTGTTGCAAATTAGTTTTTTCATCTTTTTGGTTAAAAAATCAACTATTTCAGTTAAAGATGACTCATTTCAGTTGAAAATTCATGTATTTTGTTGAAAAATCGTCTTTGTGATAGAAAATTCATTTTCTTGGGTTTAAAAAACTGCATTTTAAGTATAAGTATATAAAATAAAAATGCATTTGAATTATTATTTAAATTCATAGACTTTAAGAGAAAAATTCAAGAAATCATTAATTATGTTTTTAGTATTATTTATTTAGTCGATCGCGCTAAAATATTCAAGAATATCTTGCAATATTAATTGAATTCCTAGAAACTGAAAAAAAAACATTATTTACAATAAATTCGCAAAACTGTATACATATTCGAGTCGATTGTTTTAAAATATGCGAAATATTTGAATGGCTACATGCTATGAAAAATTATACCTGGAAAAAACTTGGGATACCTGGAAAAAACCTGGAATTGTCAGGGAATTTTTTTCTAGGATTTGGGTGGACACCCTGTTTAAGAAATACCATAAGATTTCATTTAACCTCAGTGGATTTAAAGAGATTTCCGAGGATTTCGGTAATTTTAAAGGCTCTAAAAGGTATTTTCATGATTTTTGCAGGATCTCAAAGGATTCCACAGAACTTTAAATATTTCAAGGAATATCAAGACATTTTATTATATTTTAATGAAATTTCAAAGAATTAAGGGATTTGAAATATTTTAAAGATATGAAGGTATTTTATAAGATTCCAAAGAATTTTCAGGAGCTTTAACAAATTTCAATAAATATATAATATAAAAAAATATATATAATAAATAAATAAAATAATTTCCAAAGATTTCCGAATATTTCAAAGGCTTTTTTAAAAGGAATTTCAACGGACGTCACGAGATTTTATCAGATTTCCTATAAAAGGCATTTTAATGAATTCTCCAGGATTTCAAAAGATGTCATACAACTTTGAATATTTCAAGGAATATCATGAGATTTTTTGAAAATTTAGGGATTTCAAGAGATTTTAATGGAATTTCAAAGAATTACGGGATTTGAAAGATTTTGAGAAATTTTCAAATATTAATTTCAGTATAATTCAAGAATTTGAAGATATTTAAAAGGATTTTAGGGTATTTTAAAAGATTCCAAGGAATTTTCAGGAGCTTTAGAAAATGTCAAGGGATTTCAAGAAATACCATTAGATTTAATTTTACTTCACTGGATTTGAAGAGGTTTTAAAATATTTCAAGGTATTTCCAAGGAGCCCGACCGGATTTGATCAGATTTAGAAGAATTTAAGTAATTCAAAAAGGTATTTAATGAATAGTTTATTATTTACTATTTCAATAAAAAAAAAATTAACACTGCCCCTTAGAATATGCTTCGAGGTATTTTATTGAATTTTTCAGGATCTCAAAGGATTTCACAGAGCTTCGAATATTTCAAGTGATATCGGATTTTTATGAAATCCCATTAATATTTTAGTGAAATTTCAAAGAATTTATTTACAAGAATTGAGGAATTTGAAAGATTTTCAAAATTTCCAAGGAATTTCAGTAGATTTTAAAGGATTAAAAAGATTCCAAGGAATTTTCAGTAGCTTTAAAAAATTGCAGAGGGTTGGAAATATTTTGGGTATTTTAATGATTTCAAGGAAGTTTCAACCGATACAAAATTGCAACGAATAGCATCAAATTTCACGGGAATTCAAAGATTTAAACAGATTTTCAAATATTTCCAAAGACTTTAATCAAATATCCATAAAAAGAGTTTTTCAGCACGTTGGAAATTACTGCTACCCACAAAATCATTCAAAAATTGTCAAGTTAAATTGTTGTTAAGAATATAATCTTGGGTAAATTGATCAAATATTTGAGAAAAATGTACAATTTCGTTTTATATTACATTTTATATCGTTTATTATGATCGCAATCGTTCTGTACAATGTTTAGGCTATTTTAGGCAAAGTTTAGCTTATCGAAAAATGTAGAAAAGTGCATACCCAATATTAAATAATTGAAAATATGTGCTTGTAATTTACAAAAATGTAAGTTTTTGATGAATATTTTTGTGCTGAAAATATTTTGAAAAATTACATAACATGGGAGGAGGGGTAAAAAATAAAACTGTAGTACGTAATTTATAAATGACCCATTATAAAAGATTCTATGTTTAAAATGTTACAAGACAAGGATTCTGGTCTTTAATGATTAGGGGAAATGAAAAATTGACCAGGGAATTTTGAAAATGAAATTTTGCGGTCCCCCTGAATTAGATATATTCATTAAAAATAATTTTTTTTAGTTGCCTTCCGTAAAGACGTAATGGGTTAAATATCATTTCCATTGGTTGGGGCAAAATGTTTATTAAATTATTAATTATCTAGTCACATTTTGTGCAATGATTGATTTGTAAACACCTAATTATAATAAACATCGTTTTGCCGCTAGCATAATAACAATGTTTATTGTATAAAAATATGAGTGGTTGTCTAAAAGTAAAAACCGATTAACCCTCAGAGGTACAAATTTCAGTTTGCAGCAGTCAACTATTTTAAAATCTATGAAAAGGTCAGCCCTGGGGGCATCATTTTGAGCAAGAATTAAATTTCACTCTTTAGTACGAATTTTGAAACCTGTCTTATTTAATAAATACAAAGTTGCATTGGAAAGGAAAAATATTAAATTAAATATTCTAAATAAAATACCAAGCCCCGTATTTTTAATTAAAAAATTAAAAATGCTCCAGATATCTAGAGATTCCCAGAGCACAGAAAAAATAATTTACTGCAATTCTTAAATTGCTTTTCCGCGATTAAAACACCACAACAGAGTATCAAAAATCGCAGTAAATTCCAAGTATCAAAAATTCCCTTTCGTTCCTGCGAGGGTTAAATTAAATTCCTAACTATACGCGTGACCTAAATGAAAATTTGTCGACGATTTATACCTAATGAAACGAGACATCGAAATCGGCCAGAGTGCCGATTTTTAGATAATTTATAATCACGTGAAAGATTCCTAAATCGTTATCCAACAAAGGACATAAATTACTTAACACTATTTGCAAATTCATATTATAGAAAATCGTGAGCGGTGACTCGCGAGTCGAAATTACAATTTCAAAAGATCGCGTAGGCCCTCGATGATTTTTGTTATTGTTGATCTTGATCACAATCTTCGGTTTCTACTTCCGCTAAGCCATCCAAATCATGGGCTTTTTTCGTAGGTGAGATGGTAAGAGCTTTGTTGTGGAATTCGAGGCCCAAAGTTATTTTCAGTAATCGCAAAACTCCCTTTTTGTCCCCTCCCTCGTTTTCTGTTTGGAAAAATATTTAATTAGGTGTTATTTATTATATCTTTGAAAAATGCAGGGATCACAGTTTTCCCCCTATTCCTCTGCGTTTCTCCCCTTTTTTGTTTTTACAAATTCCCCTTTTCTCTTTAAATATACGATATTTGAAAATACAATATGTTAATTACGTTAGAAATTTTCTACAATTAGTAAATGTACGTAAGAAATATATAAGAACCATTGTTCGTTTTGCATCCACAAAACATTCTATTCGACACTCAAATATAATAACGCGTGTAATGAATTTTTAATT
The DNA here is from genome assembly GCA_932178445.1 of Andricus quercusramuli. Taxonomy (NCBI): domain Eukaryota; kingdom Metazoa; phylum Arthropoda; class Insecta; order Hymenoptera; family Cynipidae; genus Andricus; species Andricus quercusramuli. The sequence continues at coordinate 24,228 of CAKNXH010000165.1, read as the reverse complement.
TATTTTTGTAACTGACAAAATTATCTATTATAATTAATCAGGGTGTCTAACCTGCTTGGAAAACCTGGAATTAATAGAGAATTTGTATATAGCTGGAAATGCCAGGGAATTTTTTCGAGAGCGTGCTTCGTTTTTTTTTTTAAATTGCAATATAAAATTGAAGAACAATGATTTTGATTTGTAAAAGTAGCTTTATATTACTGTATTTAATTATTACGTGAACATTCGTTTTTTTGCTTGAAATTAGTTTTTTTTAACAACTAAAAATTTGATTATTCTATTTTTGGTTGAAAATTGATTGTTTTTAGATGAAAATTCATCTTTTTGCTTGAAAATTCAACAGTTTTTTGCAATTTTTTCTCTCTCTTGCCTGAAAAAATCTTTCTTAGTTGAAAATTCATCTTATGTTGAACAGTCGTCTTTTTTTGATGAATTCAACTGTTTTTGATTAATTTTTTTTTTATTGGAATATCAACTACTACATTTTTCGTTCAGAATTCATCATCATTTCACACAAAAAATTAACTATTTTCGTTGAAAATTCCACTATTCCAGTTGAAAATTCATCACTTCGTTTAAAAATGTAATGATTTTTTAAAAATTAATTATTTTGTATAAAATTTTTTAAAAACTGAAAATGTAAGTATTCGAATTGAATATTCCATCATCTTAGTTGAAAATTCATCTCTGATCATTAATTTTTTTAAATGAAATTTAACTATTCAATTTTTAGTTGATAATTTATCTTTTTTATTGAAAATCCATGCATTTTGTTAAAATTCGTTTTTTTTTTGGTAAAAATTAATCTTCTTGGTTGAAAATGATTTTTTTTTGTTTTAAAATTCAACTATTTCAGTTAAAAATTCATGTATTTTGTTGAAAAATCGAATTTTTGAGATCTTCGTGTTTGAAAAATCATTTTTTTGATCAAACCTTCTTTTTTTTTAATTAAAATTAAATTCAACTTTTGGTTGATACTATATTTTTTATTGACAGTTCATTTTTTTGGTTGAAAATTCAAACTATTCTAGTTAAACATTCCTCAATTTCGTTGAAAATTTATCTTTTTGGTTGAAAATTCAACTATTCCAGTTAAAGATTCATCATTGTAGTTAAAACTTAATAGTTTTGGTTTGAAATTATACTATTCCAGTTGAAGATTAATCTTTATAGTTGAAAATTCATGTATGTTGTTGAAAAATCGTATTTTTTGGGAGATCTTGTTTGGAAATTCATCTTTTTGGTTAAAAATTCAAGTATTCCAGTTGAATATTTATCACTTTAGTTGAAAATCTATCTTTTTGCTTAAAAATAAAACTATTTGGTTGAAAATTAAACTTTTTTTATTTATCATTTTGGTTTGAAATTTATCTGTTTTATTTGAAGATTCATCATTTCAATTGAAAATTCATCACTTTGTTTGAAAATTTGTTGTTTTTTTGTGGAAAATTAATTTTTTTAACTGAAAATTTAACTATTTCATTTTTCATTGAAAAAGCAATATTTTTACTTGAAAATATAGGAATTTGAAGCGTTTAAAATTGAATTTGTATATAGTACCCACATTATTTTTACCTAAATATGCACTGAGTTTTAAGTATAAGAATATAAAATATATATATTTTTAAAATTATTAATCAAATTCATGGACTTTAAAGAGACAAATTTAATAAATGCTTAAGTATTAAGAATCAATAAAATTTTGTTAAATAAATCTTATTATTAAAAATAAAAATATTTTGTAATATAATTTGTCAACGCTTTCCAAATTAAACATATTAATTAAATCCTCAGAAACTTAAAAAAAAAACATTATTTATAATAAACGAGCGAAACTATATACATATTTCAAGTCGATTGTTTTAAAAAATGTGAAATATTTGAATGGCTCTGTACTATGGAAAATTATACCTGGAAAATCCTTAGAATTGTCAGAAATTTTTTCCCCAGGATTTGAGTAGACACCCTGTTAATTTAACTTTTTAAATTTTAAATGTTATTAATTAATTTTCATATTAAATTTTTTGTTACAGCTATAAAATCCATTAAAAATAAAAACTCTAAAAGATACTCGAATCTGAAACATTTTAAAACACATTGAAAATGTGAAAATCAGAGACAGAAGGTGAAAACTTTAATTGAAATATACAAACTAATTAAAAATTAAATATTCTAAGTTGATCAAGTGAAAAGTTAAATGTTCTAACTTGAGTGCTGAACTGTCTGAAATCTTATTTTTAAATCCTACTAATAAAAAATTGGAAGATGTTTATTTGACCGATTTCAAACTAAAATATTTAGGATTAAAATACAAATTTAAAGCTAAAATGTTATTTCTTTCGCTGAATCAGAACCATGTATTTTTTTTCATGTGACATATCTTAGACACTCAAATTTGAACTATTTTTTGATTTTGTGAACGATTTTAAACATATAAAAATGGTTTGTTTAACAAGTTTTATTTCTTGTCAGACTTTTTTTATATTGCCGTGAATGAATTTCCAATGATTTAAGTATATCTGTTTTAAAAAAATAAATTCATTAATGGTAGAAATCATTCAAAAATCATGAAACATTATTTTAAAAAATAAGATTTCTTCTAATAAGATTTTATTTCTTTTTCAACACGTGAAAATAAAAAGATACATTTTTCCCCTGTTTCGTGAAAAAATGACCCTATTTCCCTTTTTTTGGCCTCCCTTTTTTGCGCTGTGATCCCTGAAAATGTGATGGAAGAAATGAAAGGAAAACTTACCTTCGTTTCCTGTGATTTGTTGTTCTAAATCTAATTTTTCTTGGGCTATCTGGTACATTCCTTCCTCGATTGTTCCTTCACTTAAAAATCTGATGATTCTCACTGGCCTGAAAAGGAAATTTTTTGGTTTTAATACGTCGAATTTTATCGTTGTTGTTGTGAAAATCGAGTAAAAAATGGTTTACTTTGTTTGCCCGACTCGGTGACAACGATCCTCAGCTTGTTTGTCGTTGTACGGATTGAAGTCGATGTCGTGAATGATGACAGTGTCCGCTGCTGTTAAATTAATACCCAATCCTCCGGCTCTTGTTGAAAGCAAGAAGATGAATATCGATTTGTCGTGAGTGAATTCGTCTATCATTCCCTGTCGCTCTGTCACTGGCGTTTGTCCATCCAATCTAAATTAAGAAAATGGTACAAATTTAATTTCTGTCATCAATTTCAAAACGGGCTGCAAACTTAAATGGGTCTAAAAATTAATTTCTTAATGCTTCAATGTTAAAATATTCACTTTACAAAGATTCCAAATATTTCCAGGCCTCAGACTCACTTCAGAGATAAAAAATAATGTGAATAGTGTCAGAAATTTGAAAACATAGTGTCAAAATAGTGTTACAACGTTTTTCAAGTAATAAACTTATGTGTAGTTCGAATTTAAAATTGTATAGTCCGAAATCAACGTGTGGAATGGAAAATTAACCTAATATTTTGAACAAAATTTGCACCACTTTTAGTTGAAAGTTCATTCTTTTGGGTTGAAAAGTCTACTATTAAATTTTTGGTTAAGAAATCATCTTTTTTGGTTTAAAGTGAAAGTATTTTGTTGAAAATTCAATATTTTTTTTTAAATTTCGCCTATTTGGCTTGAAAATTTAATAATTTGAATAAAAATTTTTTTATTTCTTGACTAACAAATTTTTTTTTTGGGTAGAAAATTCAACAATTTGGTAGAAAAATTAACTGTTTGGTTTAAAATGTATGCATTTTCTTGAAAATTCGTCTTTTTTGTAGAAAATCAATTTTTTGGACAAAAATGCAACTGTTTGGTTGAAAATTATTCTGTCTTAGTTCATTCAAGTATTTGGTTGAAAATTTGTTTTTGTTTATTAAATCCAACTGTTTCTTATTTAAAATTGAAATCTTTTTTGTTGAAATATCTTTTTTGGTTGAAGATTCGTCTTTTTGACTTGAAAATTCAACAATTTAATAGACATTTTTTTTCTTTTTCCACAAAAAATTTTTTGTTTGTTGAAAATGCATGTCTTTCTGTAGAAATTTATCTGTTTCGGTTGAATGTTACTTTTTTGCTGAAAACTCAACAATTTGATAGAAAATTGATGTATTTTGTTAAAAATTCGTCTTTTTAGTAGAAAACAAATTTTTTGGGTTAAGAATGCATCTGTTTTAGCTGAGGCTTAAAGTGTTTTGTTGAAAATTCGTTTGTATTGGTTAAACCCACATTTTTATTTCAACCCTTAAAGGTTACACGGGGTTTCTCACACCCCAGGGCTTTCTGATTTTTCTCAAATTTTATTTTTTTTCAAATAGTTGAATTATCAATGAGATTTTGGAGATCTTTTTTTCCTATTTTGTATTGTTTCAAGATTAATGAATTTTCTTCAACCAAAAATATCTGCAGGTGAATTTGGAGGTGTGACCGTTAAGGTTTAAATTAAAATCTTTTTTGTAGAAATATATTTTTTGCTTGAAACCTCAATTCCTTGCTTGAAATTTGAACTATTTTCTTGAAAATTATATATTTTTGTTGTTAAAAATTAATTTTTTTTATAACAGAAAACTATTTTTTGGAAATTCAACTGATTGGTTGAAAATTAAATTTTTTGTTGAAAATTCAACTGTTTTGTAGAACATTTGTCTTTTAGCTTAAAATTCAAGAATTTGGTAGAAAATTAAACTGTTTCATAGAAAATTTGTTTTTTTTTTATATTTAAACCATTTTTGGGTAAAAATTTATCTTTTAATTAAAAAACCCAACTACTTAGCTAAAAATGTTAGAAAGGAAAAAAATATGAACTGATAATTTAAAAATGTAAAATTTGGACTAGCATCACATCCATTGTTCAAGCTACTTAGTTGAAATTTTACGTAATTAGTTGAAAATTCGTCTTTTTGGTACGAAATTAGTCCTCTTGATTGAAAACTCAACTATTTGGTTAAAAATGTATGTATTTTGTTGAAAACTCGTCTTTTCTGAGTAAAAGTGTCTTTAGTTTAATTTTTTCGTAATAGTAGTCCGAGGTCTATATTTCGGAAAAATTTCCAAGATTTCACAAAAAAGTTACACCAGATTTCAAGAGTGATCACCCCCTCGGTGAAATCTTTGTGAAATGATTGAAAAATCCTTTGGAATCTTTTGAAATTTTGAAGTCCGGTGTAAACTTAAGATTCGAGTGGTCAAGCTTATTATTCACGGGAAATCAAACAAATAATTTTACCTGTAAAAGCTATGATTCCTAAGTGTTAAGTACTCTTGCAAAATATCCAAAACCATGGTAAACTGGCTAAAAATTAATATCCGGTGTCCTTCGTCCTTCAATTTCGGCAAAAGCTCATCGAGTTTCCGTAGTTTTCCAGATTCGGGAATTAAATCGAGAGGCAAACCGAAGCCAGCGAGACTCTTGAAAGTTCGAGAAAGTTGATTTATCTGGTAATCAGACATCCACAACAAATCTTCAAAAACATAGTCTGGATTTTTTTGTTTGTGGCCTGGTTCATTTGCCAACCTCTTTGCTATTAGCTAGAAAGAAAAGAGACGAATTATTATAATTAAAGAATTGTGGAATTGAGGCTAAAATCTAATAATGCAAAAAATATTTGTACAGTAGATTATTATGAAAATACAAACCCTGAGTTTATCTTCGGTGTAATAAGCTCTGAACAAAAGAGGATGATTAGCGAGTTTTCTCAACTGCATCATCATTCCCACGCCGTTAATTTCTTGATTTTGATTCGCTTCGGTCGAATACTCGCTTATTAAATTCGCGTACATTTCCTTCTGTTTCTCTATCATAGGGCACTTGATTACTTCTTCACTTTTCTTGGGAAGATCGCGCAAAACTTCGGTTTTGAGACGACGGAGAACAAAGGGTTTCATGATCTGCTTTGCGTTTTGCACCTGTTCTTGTTCGAAAATAGGTTTGTCTTTGCTGTCCTTCATTGCTGACAATTTCTGCAAAAATGTATTTTTTAACCAGAATGGCCACTCAAACTTAAAAAAACAGGGTATTTCCCGGTTTTCAAGGTCAAATATTACATTTTGCCCGGGTAACTTTTTCGCGTTTATAATAATAAATATTCCATCATAATTGCTTAATTATATCAATTTTGAAGTAAATTAAACATTTTAGAACCCCAAGATAAAATATATAATGCAATTATTGTTAACGTGATTTAAAAATTCACAGCCCGAACTGCTCTTAAAACAGGGGAAATAGAGTGATTTTTCAAGAAAACTAGGGCAATAATAGGGAAATAAATTCTTCTGAATATTATTAATCTAGGTACCATATTCCTAAGATTTCAAGTCAAAATATATTTGCATTTTCAACAAAAAAAAATAAGTAATTTTTAACAAAAGAGTTGTTTTCTAGTCAATTTTCAACCAAACCGTTGAAATTTCTAGCCAGAAACGAATTTTCTACAAAAAGTTGACTTTTTAACCAAATAGTTCAAAGTTTAACCCACACAGACGAATCGTTGACTAAATGATCAAATTTTATTAAAAGTCAACCAAGTATTTGAATTTCCAAGCCAAAAAGGGAAGCTTTTGGAAGACATTTGAATTTTTAACCAAGAAAGATGCATTTTTAACCAAATAGTAAAATATTAACCTTCAAAGATGAATAGTTAATCAAATGATCGAATTTTCAAACAAAAAAGATTAAAATGAACCAAACAGTTAAATTTTCAAGCCAAAAAGACGAATGTTTTGGAAGAAATTTGAATTTTCAACCAAGAAAGATGAATTTTCAACAAAAAGATGCCTTTCCTACCAAAAGATAAAATTTGAATCCAGAAGGATGCATTTTCTATTCAAAAAGATGAATGTTTAATTTTCTTCCATAAAAGATGAATTTTCGACCAAAACATATTTTAATTTGTATTGAAAACAGTTAAATTCAACAACAACAGAAAACAATAATTTTGAACGAAATACTTGAATCCTTGACAAAAACAGATTAATTTTCAACTAAACTGTTGCAGTTTTAACCAAAAACTATGAACTTTCTATCCTGAGATGAATTTTGAATTAAAAAAAAAAGAATTCTCAACAAGAGTTGAATTTTTAACAAAACACTGGAATTTTTCACCCAAAAATATGAACAAAAAGTTAACAAAAGCGTTGTTTTCTAGCTGAAAGGTCAAATGCTATAGAAAAAATTGACTTTAAACCGGAAAAGATGTAATTTCAACAAAAAAGCTAATTTTCAATCAAGAAAGATGAATTTTTAACAACCAAACAGCTGCATTTACCATGTGATCGAATTTTCAAACAAATAAAATTAAAATTCGACTAAATAGTTGAATATATAATAGTTGAAGACGAATATTTAATAAAACAGTTGAACTTTCGATCAAGATAAATTTTCAACCAAAAAAAAAGCCCTTTTTTTAAATAATGGATTTTTCCATCAATGGTCGAACTTTGAACCAAAAGAGATAAATTCTGAACCCGAAATATAATAGTAGACTTTTCAAATAAAAAGAATTAACTATAAACAAAAAATATGACTTTTTAAAAAATATATCAATTTTCAGCAAAATAATTAAATTACTAACCAAATAGTAAGATTTTTAACCAAAAGAGATGAATTCTAGACACAAAATTGTATAGTAGAATTTTCGATAAAAAAGAAATAACTTTCAACTATAAAAAATAATTTTCAACAAAAACATATGAGTTTTCTATCAAACGATGAATCAGTTGCATTTCTAATCAAAAACGATAAAATATATACAAGAGATGAATTTTTAAACTTAAAAGACGCATTTTCAACAAAACAGTTGAATTTTCAAGCGAAAACGACTATTTTTCTACAAAACACTGGAATTTTTAATCTAAAAATATTAATTCCCAACAAAAACTTAGTTTTGAACCAAATAGTTGAATATTTATCAAAATAATTGAATTTACAACCAAAGAAAAAAGATTTACAATCAAAAATATAATAGTAGACTTTTAAATTAAAAAGAATTAGCTTTTAAATTAAGTTTGGGTTCTATTAATCCAGTTCTCATTTACGCCAAAAACGAGAAAAAGAGGAATTTTCTTGAAAAAAGGGAATTATTTTTTTTTTTAAGTAGAAAAGAAGGGAATCGGGGAAAGAGTGTGAAGTTTGTGATTCAATAAACCACAGTGAAAATTCTGGACAAGGAAACAACTGATGTTATTTTAGAACATAAATTGTCACGTTCGGCAAAAAAAGGGATCCTAGTTTAGGAGATATTCGTGTTTTTTCCCCCTCAGGACCTAAAACATTGATTTTGGATTTTCGATAAGAACTCATACTTCAATCTCTATCCGAAATGACCAAAAGTTTAAAAATATAATTATAATACCATTATTTATTATACCAAGTTTAATTCAATACCTCTTGAGTAAAAAAAAAAAAACTTACTGGGTTTTTGGAGAACAAACTTTTGAGGTCTCCCTGTTTTCCGGCGAACATCGAGGGCATAACGAAAATAAGAAGAGAAATTAATTCCAGTAAATGATTCTGCAGGGGCGTTCCGGTCAGAAGAATTCGATGTTTTGCCTGAAAATAACAATTTTTAAGTATAATAATTTTAATAATATGTCAGAATACTATTTCTTTTTCAGAATGAACCTACATTAATTTTGACGAGGTTCTCGTAACGAATTGTAGACATATTTTTAAGCATGTGCGCTTCATCGAATATGACATACTGAGTAGGCATAACTCTAAATAATCTACGTTCTTCCGGAGTGCTACTAATGAGATTATAAGTCGTTAAAAGAATATCAACATCATCCAAGTCGCCATTACGCCAACCCATTCGCATTTCTCTGCGTTCTTCTTGCGATCCGTAGTATTTCACGACATTCAAGTCCGGGGACCACCGTTCTAATTCGTTACTCCAATTCTCTGTAAAAGTATTTAGAGTTTTAGATTTTCAAAATAGAAATTATCAAGATTAAACCATTTTCACGAGGGGCTGACCAATCGACTTTTTCCAGAACAATTTTTCATTTACCCTGATCATTAATATTAAACACCAGAATTGTAATCTTGTAACATTTTAACATATAATTTTTTATAAACGAAATAAAAACCATTTTAAATTACAAATTTATTTACTTCATTTCAATTAGAAAATATGACTCTTGTACCGTAAAAGATAAATTTTTGTATCCAAAAGGCCGAATTTTTAACAAAATACATGAATTTTAACTAAACAGTTTTGAAGAATGGATGTAATGCTAGTCCATTTTGTACCAAATATTTGAATTGTCAGCCAAATAGTTGAATTCTGAAGCAAAAAAAAAGACGAATTTTCTACAAAAAAGTTGAATTTTCAAACCAAGAATATGAATTTTCAACAAATTACAAAAAATATTTCTAAACATTTTTAATAAAAAATAAAAATGGAGTAGTTAAATTTTCATTCGAGAGAATTAATTTTCAATCCAAAGAAAAGAATTTTCTACGAAGTAGTTTAATTTTGTACCAAATAGTTGAATTTTCTACCACATTATTGAATTCTCAAGCCAAAAACACGAATTTTCAACAAAACTGTTGAGTTTTCAAACCAAGAATATGAAGTTTCAAAAAAAAATGTAAAGTTCAAACAATCAGTTGAATTTTCAACAAAATAGTAAAACTTCCAGTTAAAAAAATTAACTTTTAACCAAAAAAGAATTGAATGCTTAAGACAATAGTTCAAATTTCAAACAAGGAGTTGAATTTTCAACCAAAAAATATATTTCAACAAAAACAATTTCAAGTTAAAATAAAAAAAAGTTGGATTTAACCAATAAAAACAAATTTTCAACAAAATACTTGAATCCTCAAGTAATACAGACGTATTTTTAACCAAGAAATGACTTTCTATCAAAAAAGGTGAATTCTCAACCAAAATAGTCAATTTTCTACCAATTTGTTGAATTTTCCCCAAAAAAGTTAATATTCAAACGATGGATTTTTCAACCAAAAATATGAATGTTCAATAAAAGAGTTGATTTTTCAACAAAAAAAAATTTGTTAGTCAAGAAAAAAAAATTCAATTAAATGGTTGAATTTTCTACAAAAAGAAAAAAAATTTGAACAAAAGAGTCAAATTTTTAAATAATTCAACACAGTTGAATTATCAGACCAAAAATATTAATTTTCGACTAAAGAGACGAATTTATAACAAAATACATAGTTTAATTTTGAATCAGAGATGAATTTGTAACTAATATGATGAATCTTCGAGAAAAAAGGATAATTTTTAACAAGGTAGTTCAACTTTCAACTCAGACGTTGAATTTTCCAACCAAAAAGACAAATTCCCAATAAATAAAAAATTTTTATTCGAGAAAGAAAAGAAAACTCATCTAAATTTACGAATTTATGTATTTTGTTGAACATTCGACTTTTATGGTGGAAAATTTCTTTTCTTGCTTGAAAATTCAACAATTTGGTTAAAAATTTATGGATTTTGTTAAAAATGCGTCTTTTTTAGTAAAAAATCAATTTTCTGGTTAAAAATGCAACTGTTTGATTAGACATTATTTTATTTTAGTTGAAGATTCAAGTATTTTGATGAAAATTCGTTTTCCTCGGTTATATCCATCTGTTTGTTTGTTTATCTTTTCAAACTATTTTGTTGAAAATTCATATTCTCGGGTTGGAAATTCAACGGTTTGTGTCTTTTTGGCTTGAAAATTAAACTATTTGGAACAAATTTAAACTGTTTTGTAGAAAATTAGTTTTTTGATTGAAAATTAATTATCCTCAATAAAAATTTAACTACTCCATTTTTTGTTAAAATTTATATTTTTGGTTTAAAAATTGAACTGTTTAGTTTTAAAATTTGGAAAAAATATAAACTAAAAATTAAATAAAATTTTGAATAACATCACATTGTTGGAAATTTGTTTTCTCTGGTAGAAACTTAATTTTCTTGGTTGAAAATTCAACTATTTGGTTGAAAATTTATGTATTTTGTTTACAAATTATCTTCTCTGTTAGAAAATTTCTCTTCTAAGTTGAAAATTCAACTATTTGGTTAAGAATTTGTGTATTTTGTTGAGAATTCATTTTTTTGTTGGAAAATTAATCTTCTGTGTTGAAAATTCAATTGTTTTGTAGAAAGCTAAACTTTTTGGTTAAAAAGGCAACTGTTTGGAGGAAAATTAATCTGTTTAGGTTGAGAAATTCATCCTTTTTGGTTTAGTTCAACTGTTTTTGATTTGAGACCATTTTTTGATATGCTGTGATTCGTTGAGATGGCGGACGTATTATTTTAAACAATTAACGAAGAAGTTCTACCATTTTTTTAAATAAAAAGTAAGGAAATAGGGGCATTAGCGGAAAATTATGAGAAAAGTATCTTTAGCGTCACTTTTTCCGAAATAGTAGCAAAATAGTGTGGTTAGTCCGAGGCCTGTCATTTAAAGAAAATGTATTAATTCAAGAAAGATTTACCCATAGTTGAACTCGGAACCACAATCAAGTGCGGCCCGTCGGTATCACTGCAAAGTCCAGCTTCCTTGAGATAAGTGAGAAAAGCTATGACCTGTACGGTTTTGCCCAGACCCATTTCATCCGCTAATATTCCATTCACGCCGTGTGCGTGCATCACAGCGAGCCAGTTTAATCCCAACATTTGATAAGAAGCCAAGTTCAAACCATCCGGTATTCCCTTCGGTTGCTGAGTTATCGTAGAAGCTCCAGCAGCTACAGCCTTTTCCATCGTCGAAGAAAGACGCAGACATTTCTTCATGAGTGCTTCCACGACGCTTCTGGTTGCCAGCAACACCTGAGAGTAAATGGAAAGACATTGTCGAGTAGAAATATTGAAACTTTTGAAATAAAGACAAAATATTTAGTAGAGTGTCTAGCGAAATTTCGTTTTCAAATTCTCGGATTTCCCGGGTCGAAATAATGAGACCAAAGGATAAGCTTGGAAGAAAAAAAAACTTCAAATGAAGTCTGAAATTAGAAGAAATAAGTTTTAAAGAATCAAAAATTTATTATACTTAAACAACGGATTTATAAAGGATTTTACAATTTGAAATGATTACGACTTATTTGTTTTAAGTTCAGATCTTGGCACATCCAAAGGAAACATTGGATCATCCAAACAACAACAAAGGAAACACAAACAAATAGTTTTGTAAAAACATTGATTATATTCGATGGAATATATGCAACAAATTTTTTATTTACACTTTTTTCGCAATATTTATGAGAAAGTTGTCAAAAATATTTCAACCTGGTAATTTATTTTATCATCAAAATTAGACGATTGATTCTTGAACTTGTGAAAAAAAAGTTGTGATATGAAATATTCGCTTTTCAAATTAATGATCACTCAAAATGAAACATGCAAAAAGTATAACAAAATTTCAAAAAATTAATTGGAAAAACTTGCGCCACATATGTGTTGATTAAAAATAGTATAAAAATTACTAAAATAAATACTAACCTGAATAAAAATTAAAATTGAAAAAAACCTCTAATTAAAAATTGATCAGAACAAATAAATGCTTTCATGTTCACGGAAACAAATTTATTGGAAATATTCATTTTTTCGACCTTTTTCAATTTTGAATTTTTGATGACAGTGAATTTACTTTTTGATCCAGAATTTGACCAATTTTTAGAAGAATTTATTTTATCATTTGAAATATCGTAAATTTTATATCACATGACATACAGTAATTTTAAATACCTCCGATTTGAACTTTTTTTAAATGTTAAGTTCAATTGTTAACTTTTTAAATTATGAAATCATTCAGTTTACAATTCTAATCCTAAAATCTTGAGGTTTAAACATTTTCCATTATTGGTCTTCTGAATCTGTTAAAAATTGAACTGTTTCAATTGGAAAACCTTCCGATTGAAACTTTATAAACTATTTTCACTTTGAAAATAATGTCAAAGTAATGGATTCATGTTAGTAATATATTCCTATTTCTTTTGTTCACAATTGCTTCCTTCTGGCAAATATATATTTTTAATTAAAAATTTTATTGTTTGGTTGAAAATTCAACTGTTTTATTGAAAATTAACTTTTGAAAATTCGTATTTTGGTTTGAAAATTCCTCTGTTTTAGTAAAAATTTCATATTTTTTGGATATAAATCCAATACTTTGGTTAAAAATGAATCTTCTTTGGTTGAGCATTCAACTATTTTGTTGAAAATTCATCTTTTTTTTTGTTCAATTCAACTGTTTTTGATTTAAAATAAAAATATTTGTTGGTTGAAATATCTACTAATACATTATTTGCTGAAAATTCATCTCTTTGATTGAATGTTTAACTATGTTGTTGAAAATTGATAATTTTTAATTGAAAATTCAACTACTTGTGTAAAAGATGAATTACTTTATTAAACATTTATTTCTTAAGTTGAAAATTCATATATTTGGTTGCATATTTAACCATTTTGTTGAAAATTCAATTTTTTCACAGAAAATTTGTCATTTGGCTTGAAAGTACAACAGTTTACATGAAAATTTATTTTTTTGGTAGAAAATTCAACTATTCTGTTGAAAATTCATCGCTGTAAAAAATTACATTTTTTGTTAAAAATTAATTTCTTTTTACTAAAAATTCAACTTTTTCATTTTTGGTTCAAAATTGATCTTTTTTAGTTTAAAACTCAACTAGCTGTTTGAAAATTCATGTATTTAGTTACAAATTCGTCTTTTTTTATAGAAAATTAATCTTCTTGGTTAAAAATTCGCCTTTTCGATTCAAAATTCAACTATTTTGTTTCAAGTTTAATTATTTTGTTGAAAATGCATTTTTTCTTTTTGAGTGAAATATCAACTGTTTTTGGTTGTAGTTTAATCTTTTTTGTTTGAAAATTCGACTATTTGGTTGATAACCCATATTTTTAGGTAGAAAATTAAAGTAACTGGTTAAAAATTCCACTATTTTGCTAAAAATTTGATTACTTTTTCGAAAATTCAAGTAATTTATTCAAAATTTGTCTTTTTTGGACGGAAATTCAACTGATTTTTTTTAATTCGTTTTATTTGTATAGAAAATTTGTCCTTTTGGATTGAAAATTTGTTGTTGATAAAAATTTAACTGTCTTGAAAAATTTTCGATGGTAGAAAATATAACAGATTTTGATTGAAGTTTAATCCTTTTTTTTTTTTAAATTTGACCATTTGCTTGTTAATTCATCTTTGTAGATTGAAAATTTAATCACTTTGCTGAAAATTGAACTATTTTCTTAAAAAGTCATCTTTTTTGTTTGAAATAAATTCGAAAATTTTAATTTTTATTCTGAAATTTTTTTAAATCCGTATATAAAAGATTCTACGTTAAAAATGTTACACGACTGAAATGCTGTTCTTTAAATATCAATGGTCAGGGAAAAATCAGAGTGGCCGAAAATCAGATTTTTTGGCCACCCTGTTTATCTAATATAAGTTTAATATTAAATTATATTTTAGAGAAAATTAAAAGACTCGAAATAGACATCCAAAATTCGATTTGCGCGCAGTACGAACATAGATTTCAGTGAGATAAAATCCATGTTGATACAACGTTCATTGAACCGATGCTTCAAATAACAAATTTACTTTAAAAAATTGCAGAAATAAGATAGAAAAAAACAACACAAAAAATTTCCCAGTTTGACATAAAATTCCCGGATTTCCCGGGTCGCTAGACACCCTGTATTTAGATAATGTGAAGTTATTTCAGTACCTGCGCCGAATTGAGGAGTTCAGTATCTAAATATTTGTTATTCTGGAATTTCTTAACGATATCTCGCCAACTTTTGAAAGGTCTCGCAGCAATAATCGCATCCACTTTCTTTTGAGTGCATTGATTCATGAGTAGAAATTCCGAAGGCATGGAATTCTGCATAAATTCTAATACTGATTTTTTATCACCGGTTAAGTCATTCGACACTTCGACGTCCGAATCTGCATCACTAAAAATAAAATTCGACATTAAATTTAGATTATGAAATTTAATTCCGATTTTAATTTAGGAAAGAGTAAGTGCCAACCTATCGAAGACTTTTTTAGAATAATGAGCTTCATCCGACTCGCAATCTCCATCTTCCTCGACATGTTTTGACTTTTTCCTGCGTTTCTTGTTGCTTTTTTTGGATTTATTGAGAGGTCTTTTCCGATTGACCGTAAGAGATTCCTCCGCCTCCTCAACATTCCAGTCAAAGTTGTTTAAAACGTCTTGGAGTTCCTGTAAAATTACATCGAAGTTTTGTAAATATTTCCTATCTAAAAAAGTGGTGTAACGATATCTTGCATACATTGTTGACGAAAAACTGATTGGTTGTGAAACTTCGTGAATATGACCTTTAGTGGCTGTTTTAAGTTTGTATATCTATTAATAAAGATTACGCATTTTGTGCAAGATAAATTTTGGAAATTAAAATTTCCAAATAAGTAAATTTATTTCATAATAAAATTTATTTCCGAAGGTTTCTAAGCATTATTGGTAAAAGAGAACATTTTAATTCTAAATGATTTTTTAATATTAAGAAATAATTCTGTTCTTAACATTTTTCTACCACATTACCATGTTAAACTCTTTCACATTGTCAAATAAATGAGAAAAATGAAATCATAAATAAAAACTTAGAATATCTTAATTTACAAAATGTATACACAGCCGGTACCGGTAAGAAAAACTCTCGGTAACGACAATAAGATTTCTGGGAAAATTAAAAATGATTTAGGTTCTATTTTGAAAGAATAATTTTAAGTTTTGAAGATTTCAAAACAACCTGAAAAAGAATCTGGGAGATTTTAGGACAATTTTTTAATTTTGCAGGATTTTAAAAAGTTTTTAAAGAACTGAAATATTTCAAAAGATATTTAGAAGTTTTTAAAAGATTCGAAAATAATTTTAATCTGGAAAAGATTTCAGAAAATTTAAAACAATGTAGATTTTTGAGGATTTTGAAGAAAACGGATTTTTTTTAGAATTTTGAAACGTTTCAAGAGAATAAAAAGTCTCTAAGATTTCTGGGCAAACATCAAATGTTTTTTTTTGCTGAAAAAATAATTTAAAGAGGAAATTGAAAAACATTTCAAAATATTGAAAATGATTTCCTAAAATGTTGAACCCAGACACGATCAACGAGTTTAAAGCAAGATTTTTCAATTTTGCAAGATAACAAAATTTAAGAAAAAATTCAAGTAAGTTTAAGACATATTTGAAGCTTTCAAAAAATTTCAAGAAGTTATTTAAAACTTGAAAATATTTCAATTTTTTTAAACAAAATGTTGATTTTTTAACATTTCGAAAAAAGTAACTTTTTAGGAATTTTGAAAGATTTCAAGGGAGTAACATTTTGCTGATATTTCTGGGAAATTTTCAAATGATTTTTTTGCTGAAAAATTGATTTTAAGGTGAAATTGAAAGAGATTTCAAATATCTGAAATCTTTAAAATTTGTTTTGAATTTTCTCGACAATCTTCGGAAAAACTTGATCCTAGTTAAAATAAATATTCCATAATGCATTGAGACTTTAGATTTTTAAATGAAGATTTTTTTAGGTAGGAATAGAAATTGAAGTTTACCTCTGTTTCTTTATCTGGAAATAATTTCGTCAGGTACTTGATTTTTTCTTGTTGATCAGCGGATTCGGAATTCCTATCGGAATCGGAATTCGCAGATTGAGGTTTGGCTGAACTGCCATTATCGCTGTCACTATCTTCGATCCGGTTTACTATTTTCCGGCGTACTTTGATTTCGGGACTCATTAAATTACTGTCATCATCGGCTGAAAGTAAAATTAAAAGTCAAAATTAAAATCTAGACTTTTACATGAAAGCCATATAATTTTTTTCCCATTTTCATGGAAATACTGCAGAAGTTCATTTTCTATTAGAATAAGAAGTACAAGGAATTTCGTTTAATAATAAGTAATTATTATTAGCATGGAAAAATAAAATTTATATGTGAGAAATATAAATATTGACAGAAAAACTATAGAGCATTTAAAAAAAGTAATAAAGCCATAAATTAATAGAGCCACATTTATTTTAAAAAATTAAGAATTTGATGTCTTCATATGAATTTCAATAAATGCCTTTGAAATTAAAATGCTCTTTTTAAAAATATTTTTATATCTAGATAATTTCAATTCAACTTATTAACTTCTAATTAAAAATTTTAATAAAAAATAATTAGATTTAAATCCAATGATTTTTGTTTAAAATAATATAATTTACAAGCTGATACAATTTCAGTTCCTGTTAGTGTTTTTTGTCGGAAATTTACATTTTATTAAAAAATCATTAAATTTCAAAGATTCGTAATTTTTTAACATTTTCAAGTTACGCTGGCGTTTTACATCGAAATTTGGTATTTTAAACAAAAATCATTATAACTTGAACAAGATTTAGAATTTCTGAACAATTATTGATTACGTTAGTGTTTTTCGTCGGAAAATGTTTTATTTTCAACAGGTGAAAATGGAAGAATATTCAAAATGGAAAAAAATTGAAAATTAAATATTCAAAAGTTAAAAATTGAAGAAAATTCAAAATGGAAGAAAATATTAAATTGAATTTTCAACTCTTGTAATTTCAATTTTCAATTATCAACAGTGTAAAATTTAACTTTCAAAAATTCAATTCTTGAAAATTTAATTCTTGAAAAAGGATGAAAATTGAAAATTCCATTTTAAACTGCTGAAAAGTTAGAAAAAAGTGAATTGTAAATTTACAAGAAGTGTTAACAATAAATTGTTAATAATTTTAGATGGGAATTTAATAAATAAACATTTCAGTCCGTAACAAAAAAATTTGAAGTGGAATTTTTTTGAAAATGGGTCGTCATTGGCAAATTAGGCTTTGGCAAATTAATAGTCATCGAATGGACTCTCAGCAGACGAGATTTAAAAAAAGTCCCAACTTTTATTAGGTATTTTCACTTTAACCATCAGCTAACTTCATTTCGTTGAGTGCTGAGGGGAAACAGTGGATCAAATGCATGGAACAAAACTTTATTTTTCTAATATCTTCGTAATGAATAATAATTATTAAAATTTTATTATTTCATCAAATAGCTCTTAAAAAATATAAACTATTTTTCAAATGCACTTATATAGAAAAAATTAGTTTTTACGAAGATATTAACAAAATAGGGCAAAAATGGTGCGAATCCCATGCATTTGATCCATTGTTTTCCCCTCAGCAATTAACTAAGTGAAGTTAGCTAATGGTTGATGTGAAAATACCTAATTCATCTTCCTGTTATACAAAAAACATTAGGTTTAAAAAAAGATTTTCAATCTTAAAGAAAAATTATGTCACTTCGACTTCAAAAAAACTTGTATTTAACAACATTGGGTTAAGTTAGTGTTTTTAATCGGATACTGGTATTTTTGAACAAAAAATGCAATGACTGGCAAAGGTTTGATTGTTATATATTGTACCAAAATATTATATAACAAATCTGATATTAAGATATAAATTTTCATAAATTATGAAAAATGTTGACCTGCATCTCTTTTATATTATTTTAGATAATAGATACTATGAAATTCCAAAATTTTGTATTAACATTAATTTTATAGTTTAATTTAAAAATTGCGTAAAACAAAAAAAAAACAATAGCACGCGCAGCGCACGTGTTTGTTTTTCAACGGGGTTTGATTTAAAATAGAAATAATTTTTGAAATTTGGCGCCACGATTACTGGGACGTTCACCTCACTACTTTGTTGAAATTATTTTTTGTATGAATTCAACTACTTTTGATTTAATATAAGAATATTTTTTGATTGAAATTGTAACTATTTTGTTGAAAATGTATGTATATTGTTTGAAAATTCGTTTTTATTTGCAGGAAAATAAACTTCTTGGTTGACAATTAATTTGTTCTGGTTGAGGATTTAACTACTTTGATGAAAATTCGTCTTTTTTGGATGAATTGAACAGTTTTTGATTTAAAATAAAAATATTTTTTGATTTGAAAGTTAACTGTTGCATTTTTTGTTGAGAATTCATCTTTTTTGGTTGAAAATTCATCTCTGGTTGAAAAATGTAACTATTTCGTTGAAAATTCATCTTTAAGGTATTGTTATTTATTGAGGAATAAACACTAAATTTTATTGAAGAAACAAAATTTAAAGATATTATCGGGCTTAGAATACGAAAATTTGTAATTTCATTACAATTAATGTTCTGAAATGGCCCCTAAATATTTTTTTCCTGTAAAATATTTATACCGGGTGATAGAAAAAAGCTTGAATTTCGAAATATACCAAAAATACCCATTTACCACAGTTTAAAGATTCATATACTACTTTAAATGTATTTTTACATGTACGTTTATACCAACCCCGAGGGGTTAATTTCTACTGCAATATGATGTAAATTCTCTCTACAATGTTATGCAATCTCATGCAATCTTTTACAATATTTTGTAATATCCCTTTACGAAAAAATATTTTAGGAAATTCAGTATATTGAAAATATTGAAACAGTTGACGTGAAAATAGTGAAAGTACCATATATTTCAACAAATTTTAAAACATTCCATTGGTTTTTAAGAGATTAAAAAATATTTCCACGGATTTCAAAGAATTTCGCAACATTTTGAGGAAGTTTAGAGGATTTTGAAGATTTCTAAACATTTCCGGGGACTTTAAGGAATTCGAAAGGATTTCAAAAGATAAAAAATGTCAGGGGATTTCAAAGAATTTTGTAAGATTTCTAAAGATTTCGTAATATTTCTAGTGAACTTTCGAAAATAAATTAAGGGATGTCTAGCAATTTGAAATATTTCCAGGGATTGTAAGGTATTTCAAGGAATTTCACATGATTGAAGGATTTTAAAGATATATAGGGATTTAAACGGGTTTCGCCAGATTTCATAAAAATTTATCGGAACTTTAAATATTTGCAACAAGAATTTAAAATATTTCAACTAATTTAAAAAGATTTAATCGGTTTTCCAAAAATTAAAAATAACTTCACTAATTTCAAGGAATTTCTTACAAGTTTAAGGGATTGTAAAAAATTTCTAATTTTTTCGGATATGTCAAGGGATTTTTATTTCTAAAGATTGTACGGGATTTCTAGTGATTTTCTAGTCTTTTTGGTTAAAAATTCTATTGTTTGGTTGATGATTGAACTACTTTGTTGAAAATTCGTCTTTTTTGGTTGAATTCAATTATTTTCGACCTGATATTAAATATTTTTTTGTTGAAAATGTATCTATTTCGTTGAAGATTCATGTTTTGTGTTGAAAATTCGTACTTTTTAGATGAAATCAAATGTTTTTTATTTAAAATAGATTTTTTTTATTGAATTATTAACTATTACATTATTTGTTGAGAATTTATCTCTTTTGGTTGAAAATTCAATGACTTGGTTAACAATTTAACTACTTTGTTAAGAATTCATTTTTAACAAATTTTTGAAAACATTTTAAAAAAAGGAGTAGCCATTGGCAAATAATGTTTTCACAAATTAATAATCATCCAATGGACTCTCAGCAGGGAATTTATGAGATTTAAAAAAAAATCTAAAATTGCTATTTTTAATGAAAAAATCATTCGATTTCAAAGCATATTTACAATATTTGAACAATAATAGGGAATTTTAGAGTTTTTCACCGTCAATCGCTTATTTTAAAGAAAAATCATTTGACTTCGACTTCAAAAACTAAACTTGCAGTTTTTAACAACTTTAGGTTACGTTAGTGTTTTTTGTCGTACATTGGTATTTTTGAACAAAAATAGCAAAGGATGACAAATTTTTGATTGTGTATATATTATACAAAATATTATACAATAAATCTGAATAGATACTATGGAATACAAAAATTTTGTATTAATATTAATTTTATAGTTCAATTTCAACATAGCGTGAGACAAGAAAAAAAATTCCACGCGCAGTGCGCGTGTTTGTTTTTTGGTTTAGTAAAGAAATTATTTTGCAATTTAAAGTACCAACACTCGAGTTTTTAACCTGAGATATTTAGTTTAACTTGTACTTCTTAAAGAAGAAAAAACGAAAAATATTTTAAATTTCCGATAAACAAATAAATTTTTTTTTTCGAATTCTGTAATTAAAAGGCAAATAGAATAAACATACAATTTTTTAATGAAAAAAGTATACTTTTACTGCAGAAATGAAGGATCTCAACGTGTTTTAATAAAAAATAAAAAACTAGTGATTAATAATTTATTAACCGTTCAGAAATCGCGAATATTCAACAAAGGCGACAAGGCTTAATTGCAGCCTGACTTTTTTTCTATACTTTGTACAAAGACTGTGAGATTTTAAAACGAGAAAACAAATGCAATTTTCGTAGTAGACGCATTTTTGGTATTGAAAGAACATTTTTGGTCAATTCCCTAAATTCTAAAAAATAAATGTCCAACTTCTGGGCATCAGCAGGCAACATTTCGCATACAAAAATTGAAAACTTACACGTGTTCATTTTCTTGACTATCTTCTTAAATCGGAATCTTCTTAAATCAGTCAAAAGACTAGGACTACTGCTTTTTTCGTCCAGTTTTGGAGAATTCGATCCAGACATATCTTAAATTAAACACCAAAAGCACACACGCTCGGAAAAATACATTTTTCTTCCTCCAGGTAACCCTTGAAAATTCAAGTTCACTCTTCACACTGTCGACGAAATAGGATTTAGTTTTATTCTATTTACGGCACTAAACCAACTTCACAGAATAAATTATTTAAAAATGTATTATATCACGTAAAAATCGAAGAAAGGAGAAAATCGCAAGGCTCTGAAAAACTGTGGATAATTGCGTTCCTTGGAAAAACGGGATACAGGTTTTGGCGTTTTTAGCTCAGTCTGGCGGAAGCTGGGTGAAATGCTAGGTTAGGAGTCGTTTTTGTCTTTTTTATAGTTTTATACAATTTTAAGACTTTAAACATTCATGAGGATGGAAATTATAGTAGAACGCGTGATCAATTTTTGAGTTTTTCCTCTTTGTTTGACCGATTTTATTGTAAAATGAAGTGAAAGTAAAATGACATTTGGAGTAAAAAGCGGGGAAAAGACTGCAGAAAAGTGGCAAAGACGCCGGATGAGGAGTTGAAGTTAAAGGGACAGCTGTAACCAATCAGAATCAAGCTTTGTAAATGCCTCCCGCCAGAAAAAGTGTTTTACCGCCAATCAAGTATCGAGCTTTGCGCGGAAAAATTTAAGTGAGCATATACTTTATTATTAATTTTAGTTCAAAGTTTTATGAGAATGTTTTTAAATCGTGAATAACTCTTAAAATAATTATTGCATAATTATTAGGAAGCGTCGCTCCGATCCAATTTAAAACAATGCGAGTTATTCCAAAATCTAAATACTGTATACGACCAAATTCGAATCAATCCGAACCAATTGGAAAAAAGTTTTCAATCAAGGCGGCCGCAAAACTTCATTTTAGAAAATCCCTGATATTTCCCTGACCATTATTATTCTAAGTTCAGAATTTTAATCTTGTAATATTTTTAACATAGAATCATTTATAAACCAAATAGAACAATTTTAAATTTATTTTTGTGAACCAAAAAAATACTTTTCTACCATAAAAGATAAATTTTCAAGTAAAACGGAAAATTTTCCCGAAAATAGTTCATTTTTTAACCAAAAAAATTACTTTTCAACAAAATACTTGACTTTTCAACTAAATATTGGAATTTTCTACCTGCAATGATGAATTTTCACCCAAGTAGTCGAATTTGCAAACAAAAAAGATTAAACTTCTTTAAAAAACAGTTGAAATTTAAAACCCAAAAGTTGAATTTCTAACAAATTAACTGAACTTTCAACGAAATACTTGAATTTTTAATCAAATACTTGGAATTTAAACCTACAAAGATGAATTCTCAACAAATAAGGCAAACCATTTTCAACCAAAAAGAAGAATTTTCTACAAAACAAGAAAAATGTCTATACAAGAGATTTTTTTTCAACCTGGAAAAAATCATTTTCTACTCAAAAGACAAATTTTCAATAAAATAGATTAATTTTCAATCCAAGGAGATGAATTTTCAACTAAAATTATGAGTCTTTAACAAACAATGAAATGAATTTTTAACAAAACAGATCAACTTTTAACCGGGAAGTTGAATTTTCCAATGAAAAAAAATGAATTTTCAACAAACAGATTTTTCAGAACAGAAAGAAAAAAATGTTCATCCCAATTGTTAAACTTTCAAGCCATAACACGAATTTTTAACCACAAATTTTATTTACATTTTTGACCAAAAAAGTGGAAATTCCAACCAAGAAGATTAGTTTTCTACTATAAACTATAAAATTAGTTTTTAACATAGTTGTTTAGGTTTTAACCAAGAAAGGCCAATTTTCAACCGAAAAGACAACTTTTTGTAAAACAGTTGAATTTTTAACAAGAAAACATTAATTTTTAACCAAAGAGTTGCATTTTTAATAAGAAAAAGAGAAAATTTCAACCAAAAAAATAATTTCTTGCAAAAAAGACTAATCTTCTCTTTTTGATTGAAAATCCAACTATTTTGTTGGAAATGCGTTTTTTTGTAGAAAATAAATGTTTTGAACGGCAAATTGATCTATTCCATTTTTTGTTGAAAAGTGATCGCTTATAGTTTAAGATACAACTGTTTTTTCAACCAATTTTCAACCAAAAATACAACTTTTTGTAAAACAGTTGAATTTTTAACAAGAAAACATTAATTTTTAACCAGAGAGTTGCATTTTTAATAAAAAAAAAGAGAAAAATTCAACCATGAAAATAATTTATCACAAAAAAGACTAATCTTCAAAAAAATAGTGGAATTTTCAAACAAAAAAGATTAATCTTATTTCAAAAACCGTTTAATTTTCAAACCCAAAAATTGAATTTTCAACAAAAAGACGAATTCTCAACGAAAAATATAATAGTTGATATTTCAACGCAAAAACAACGAATTTTGAACTAAAAATACAGAAAAAAAGAATTTTTATTAAAGGAATTCAACTTTCAACCATCAAACTGATTTCCCCAACCAAAAAAGACGAATTTTTAAGAATGATTTTCTGTGAAACAATTGAATTTTTAACCCGAAAATATACATTTTCAACAAAAATGTTAATTTTCAACCAAAGAAAATAGGAAATTTCAACCTAGAAGATTATTTTTCTACCAAAGAAGATCAATTTTAAATTAAAAAGATAGTAGACCAACCAAAAATGCAAAAGTTACGTTATCAGTTGAAAAAATAATAGAAAACAAAAAAAAATCAACCAAAGAGATTAATTTTAAACTGACACTAAATAATTAAATTTTT
>CAKNXH010000164.1:497359-533126 GCA_932178445.1 Andricus quercusramuli | reverse complement strand
AAAATTCTGATTAAAATTTTTTAATCTACCAGAAAATTTATTTTTCTACTTTTTGAAAGTTTTCAAAATTTTGAAAAGTATATAACTTTTCTAATTTCCATCGGAATCAAAAATTTTATTGAGATAATTTTCAAGTCTTTCACCCATCTGTAAGAAACTTCCACACAATTTTTTGAAACTGAAAACAAAATTTTTTTTCAAATTTTGAAAATGCTCTAAAATTTTTTATTTTGGTTGAAAATATCTGGTTAACGAACTTAACCTTTATTTCAAGACCCTTGAAAATCTTACCAAAGGCTGCATCGATTGGACGAATCCTTCAAAAGTTAGCGTGGCTACAACATTCAGGTAACAATACAGACATACGGACAGACATACAGACAGACAGACACCGACAACATTTTATGATTTTCGGACTCTGTGAGTGCCGGAACATAAACATCCGTTAAAAACCAGAGATCGAAAATTTGGACGATTACAATATACTCTCATGAATGAGAATGTAAAAAATCAACGAAGTAGTTCAACTTTTATCCATGCAGTTGAATTTTCAATTAAAAAGATCATTTTTTATCAAAAAAGTTAAACTTTCAACTAGATATGAATTTTCAATTAAAAATTACGAATTTTTAACGAAAAAGTGATTTCTCAACAGTCGTTCAATCAAATTTTTTAAAAAAAAAGTTGATTCCTCAAGCAAACAAGATTAATTTTCAACCAAACAGTAGCATTTTTATCCAAGAAAGATAAAATTTCTACTAAAACAGATGAATTTTTAAGTCAAGGAGACAAATTGAAAAAAAAATTGAATTTTGATCCAAATAATATATTAGTTTGACTTTTCAACATTAAAATATGAGTTTTGAACAACAAGTAAATTTTCTACGAAGATACTTGAATTTACAACCCAAAAAGACGACTTTTCAACAAAACAATTGAATTTTTACCCACAGAAGGATGACTTTTTAACAAAATTATTGAATCTTTAACCAAATACTTTCATTTTTATCCAAGAAAGATGAAATCTCTACTAAAACAGATTAATTTTTTAATTTAAAAAATTTGAATTTTCATCCGAAAAAGATTTTAGCTTGACTTTTCAACATTAAAACATGAGAACACAAGACGCTTGAATTTTCAACCCAAAAAGACGAGTTTTCAACAAAACACTTGAATTTTTACCCAAAAAGGATGACTTTTTAACAAAATTATTGAATCTTTAAGCAAATAGTTGCATTTTCATCCAAGAAAGATGAAATTTCTACTAAAACCGATGAATTTTTAAATTGAAAAGACAAATTTTTAAAAATTTGTATTTTCATCCGAAAAAGAATTTGTTTGACTTTTGTTTGACTTTTCAACATTAAAATATGCATTTCAAACTACAAGTACATTTTCTATGAAATAGTCGAATTTTCAACCAAAAAGGATACCTTTTCAACAAAATTGTTAAATTTTCAAACAAATAATAAAATTTATGAATAAAAAGATAAACTGCGGCAAAAAGAATTTGCAACAAAAACGAAATATAAATATAAATACAAGGCAAATAAATTACTAACAAGAATATTATTTCAGGGTTACCAAAAAACTTCTTCAATAAACGGAATAAAACAATTTTAAATTAAAATAATAAAATTTCAAATTTATTCTGCTCCACAATTATTTAAAGTTATAGAAATTCCCAGATATTTGCAAGATATTTTTTTTAATCCCTGACTTCTCCTTGATTTCTATACAATTACTGCGAGTTTTTTGTTTTATTTACAAATTTCCAAAAATTACATACATAACTGAACGATCAGATTTTGGATCAATTTTTATTTTTCATTACAATATTTAATATTCAGTTTAAATTCACAGCACAATATATACTTACTCACGATCATTTGACATTAACATGTGAATATTACGAATTATCAATTTCAAAAATCTATTACCATTTTCTAATGCTTGTCTCATCGATTTTTTCTTCGTCATCTACATTCTACAACACCATTTTCGCTAGTTTCCTCCTCCATCTCTCAACTGTTATGTAAAACTATTATTTTTCAGGATAAATGTGACATAAATGTGATAAATGTAATATATTCTTCATTCTCGTTATTTGAATATATTGGCTACGTCCCGTGCAGAAATTGCCCAATTTGGTCCCGATTTCCGATGTGGCCCCGATCGGCCCAGCTGTAAATTGCAGCGCCATCTGCTGTGCCGACCGCCTGATATATCTGATGTTTTATTTTATATTTTCCACAATACGGCTCGGTTTTGATTGTAATGTGATTTCAAAAATAATTAAAATGCCAAAAACAAAAAGTACCTTACGGGTACGGAAATATTGGTCAATTGCTGTCATTCCCTAGTGCGCAATGAGGATGAAGGTAAGTAGATTTATTAAAATCGGTCGAGCAAACCTAACCTCAAAATAAATTGAGAATAATAAGTTAAGAAAACTATATAAACATTAATTTAAAAGTAGGAACGTTAGCAGAGGTTATGTTTGTGACTTCACAAACTCTTCCTTACGATTGTTTGGAAAAGTGATTCATCAAAAGTGAAAATGTGATTCATTCGCTTAAGTTTATGCAGTGGCGGCGTAGCAATCCCTGGTAACTGTTGAAGGGCCCGCACATTGTAAGCGACCAGGGGGCTCCCGCAACCGTAAAAGTGGCCCTGGTCACCCCTGATTGGCTCTTATTGGCACCCCTTGGCGCTTGGCACCCGGGGCGGACCACCCCTTCAGCCCCCCCTTTAAGCCGCCACTGAGTTTATGTTAATTAATTATGCTTATTTTCTCTCTTTGAAATTTCCGACAGTGCAATCGAGAAAGTTCACTTAATTTGAACAAATTTTTGTTTTGCTTGTTGCACAAATAACACTTGGATATTTATCCGATCCAACATTCTTCAGTATGCTATTATTGTGATAATTGAGACAATTTCTATCTACAACATTAGTGTATTGCAAAGGTACGGATAGTTGCTTTAGAATTTTCAGTGTCATAACCTCACTTTGCTAGTCTTTGTTGCATGAACAGGACTACAAAATGCTGAACACCTGTTTCATTTATATTAAGTTGGACTGAAAAATATGAAAAATGTTCTGTTTTGATTTTCTAATATTTTTTAATAAAGTATAAAGTTCTCATTTCATTGTTTATTCATTACTGCAAGAAAATTTGAATAATAGTATGGCTAAACATAAAAAAATAAAAGGGCGCTGCTCTGGGCCAGATCCGACCGTCCTTATGGATGTTCAGTCTGGCCCTGATCAGGCTAAGCGTTTCATTTCGAATCTGGCGCTGGAAGGATTGCCCGACTGGGCCCACATTCTGCCACATCTGGGCCCGACCCGCACCACGCCGAAATTTCTGCACGGAGTATTTTCAAAAGGAAATTAAAGTAGAATAATGTGAACTTGAAGTTTAAATAAATTAAATGTCAATTCTCAATTGTTTATAACAGATTTAATAAACAAACTAATACAAACAAATTTGGTCATTTTTCATCATATAAGTTTCGTTTTCCAGCATAATTGACTATAAATATTACGTCAATGATCTTTTAATATGATACATTATACACTTGGAGAGCAATTGCGTATTATTTGAAAAAATGTATCATTTGGCCATTTTTCAATAGATAAAATTATTTTTTGAACAGAATCAACTGCTAATATGCTGCCCATATCTCTTGATGTATTATACTTTTCAATTAGATCAAAATTGTGAAAATCGCCTGAGATTTACACAGTAATATCACTATATAATAGCTACTTTATAACTGTTTTTTACTACTGAAAATTACATATCGTAATGGCATTTTTAAATTCGATAACAATTATTATATTATATTGTATTCATTCTTTGCAACTTTCTGAAGCTTTCAAAAAAATAGAAAAAAAAATCATTTTTCTGATGGAATAAGAAATTCCAATCGACATTTTTACTAACAAGTAACACTTCCGAAGTGTCAGAAGCGATGCTTTAAGTTAGGGGCATTTTTCGACAGTATATTATGAGGAAACAACACCCTGAAATTTGTAGCTGCGAAATTCCATATTTACAGATAAGGGAGGGGGTTGAAATTGTGGGCGAATATTATCTTATACCAAGGCAATACGATGTATGCGGAGCTTCGCCGTTACCATAAATACTTGGTTTCATCATTGCATAATTGAATTTACCTACAAGAACTTAACACACTTCTTCAACTTCCGTTTTGTTCATTAAGTCCAGAAGTAGTGTTAACCAATTTCGATTGAAATTTTCTAATTTTCTGTCTCACATGATAGCTATATCATTTACATGAAGAAAGTTGGATGTATACAAATCTAATGTGTCAATACAACGTACTTTTATTACAACCTTTTACTATAATAAAAAGTTCTTAAAAACCTGTTCGGTAACTGTTTATATAAACTTGAAAAAATAAATAAATGATTACTATCATTGGCATGCATATTCCTTAATACATGAGAAGTTGATAAAAAATAATTTTGACCCAAATATGAAGAGTAAAAACACCAAGAATTCAACGATTAAATTTGGACAAACACCACAAAATGCTCCTATTGCAATTCCTAAGTAAACAAAATAAAAAAAATTTGTTTCTTTGGACAAAAATAAAAAAGAGGAAAGAAAAATGAGAAGGCAACCAACCACATCCCCTTCCTTCTCTTTTTTATTTCTTTCGTCTTTTTTATTTTTATTATTAACAAATCACAATAAAAAAGCATGCAATTTACATTACCAACGTTTCGGTGCTCACACAGCACCCTTATCAAGGCAAGGAAAAGAATACAGGTGACAGGTGGGAGCGGCGACTTAGCGACGACGTTATCCCTTCGGTACCTGAGATCTGAGATCTTCAGATCTCAGGTACCGAAGTGTTTGTCCAAATTTAATCGTTGAATTCTTGTTGTTTTTTCAAGAATTCTATATATTGAATTGATTGTTGGACGTTAAATGGGATTTTGAATTTGATTTTAGTCTGATTTAAAATTCTTGAATTTCAGTAAAAACACCCTTAAATTGTGGAAAACACCCCCAAAAAATGATTTTTGGCGATTATTTTGGAAAGGATGCATCGGTAAAAACTGAATTTTGCAGGCAGTTTTTACGTAAAATACACATAAAAATGGTGGTATTTACTTTTCTTTTGTCGACCATATTTTCCGAGATATCCACCCTGGGAGTAAGGGGTGGGATGTATCGCGTGGGTCGTACGCTCATTTCGATAGCTCATATCTCGGAATGGGGTCGTTTCTGGATGAAAGTGTACAGAACTGAAATTATATAGAATTTTCCGTCGTACAACTTAAGTTCTACGCATTTTCATCGAAAACCCATCTCATTTGGATATATGAGTTACGACATGAGCGTGAGACCATAAGTGGTGAGATTCATAATTATGGGCTCAAATAATGCAAACGGTTTAATTGAAATCGGTGTATTGCAGCCGGGTTCTGAGCTTTTTTTATTTTTAATATTTAATGTGACTTCTCTATGCTTGTTATATGTCACGCTTTTGAGTGGCCACCCGTAGCCAGCAGTTCTCAGAAGGACATAAGCTCAGACGCGCATAATTCCAAGTCCCAGTGTATTTTTTTATTAAAATTATATCGAAAAACGTACCTATTAAACGTATATTTTTCATCTCTGAGTGTGTACCACGTAATCACGCACTCTATCTCGGAAAGGTAGATGCTTTTATTAATGCAAAAATTAAGGGGTTAAGGAACAAAAATTTCATCTGCGGAAATAAGAGGCCGTCTAAAAAATACGTAACACCTCTAGGAAGGGTGGGGTGGGTCACCTCGATGGTTAGGGGCCATTCAATAATTACGTCAGGGCGATTTTCACCATTTTTTAAACCCCCCAGCCCCTGTCCACGTAAGGATACATAAGATTTCTTGAACCCCCCCCCCCCCCCTTTCTTACGTAATATTTAACTTAGAATTTTTCTTAATAGCGTTGAATAGTTAAATGTCATTAGAAAAACTAAAACACGTTGTTATTTGACATAAACGAAAGATTTTTATTTTTTGAAAAAATAATATTAGTCTTTGGAAGTAGAAGTAGCTACTGTGATCGTTCGAATTGAAACAATAATTGACGTAGTAAGATATTCTGTAAGAATGGTTTTAATCCCCCCTCCCCCCGAGGTAAGGTCATGTAGAGATTTTTAAAACTCCTTCTCCCCCTCGGGACCCTTACGTAATTAATGAATGGCCCCTTAAGCCAATGTTAAGCTTACACATAACTAACAAAAAAGCCTTACGTGGGAGAGGGATACAAAATGTCTGGAAAAAGTGCTACGTATTTTTTGAAAGACCCCTTATCTAATCACTGAAATACGTAATGACTGGACTATTAAAAATATGAAATCGATCAAAAAATCGAAAAATCGGGAAACCCGCGATTTTAGACAATTACCGATATTTTTGAATAATTTAAGGTAATATAATATATTATATAGTCATTGCAAAAATGCGTGCTTAATGTCTTAAAGGATTGAATTAATTACAAATTTTGAATAGATAAATAAATCCACACTTTATTGGAAACTTTCTATATAGTTCATGAATACAATGCACAAATAAATCTCGCAGTCTCGCCTCGCTCCAATATCTGTCGATATGCCTGCACCTCTAAATTTCTGCAGTTTCTGCAACTTCTTCATCCCGAATTGACTCAATCCACCCCCTTGACATTCTCCCCTAACCCTTTAAAAATCACACTGAAGTTTCGCGCGATCACAAGAACTCGACCGCCTGGAAGGGGTCTCGGGAACTTTCGCCTTGACTCGGTAATTTTCGGCCTCACCGAGAGCCGAGACCGAGAGGAACATGGAACAACATGCGCAAACATACCGCTCGCTCACGCTCGCTCGTGCTCGTCTCAGCAAGCCAAGCGTTGCAACCGAAGTTGCGGCTTTGTGACGATACTATTGCGCGAAAGCGTCGCTGGCAGCGAAATCCGCACGGTGTCCTACATGACGCTGCGCCTTTTTCATCTTTCTCAACCCGGTCCCCTCCTAAATAACGAAAATTACGAAAATTACGAAAATAAATAAAAATGTCGGCGACACCGCTCCCGCGTTGTGTCTACGTCACAGTCACCTAGTGTATGGGAAGCGTGTTCTCGCTCCTGCACTGTCGTGCGTGTCTTTTTCGTTTTCGGCGTTGTCCGGTCAGTCATGAATTTTTTGTGCGCGATCGGCAAAGTGCCAGCAAAAGTGCGCGGGATATCGATTCGAGTATGATTCGCGGCCTTCTTACGCACCGCGACGCACGTTGACCGGCTCTTATCGCACCGAGCGTTCTATATCGCCAGTCGACCACACACCCGTGAATAGCGGCTGTCTAATACCCCTTCCCTAACTACAGAGTAATCGCTATCAATGGTGAGTCTAATCAGTACGTCGGGTGTCAACGTCATTGCCTGCGTCATCACGCACACCTCTACGTTCTCTGCATGTGTTAGTGTGTATTGTTTTCGGGGCAAATGCAACGTACATTGTATATGTACATTGGATAGGATATCTATGTAGATGTGATGCGTGATGAAACATCTTGCAGCACGATCTTGACAAGTAATTATCTACCAATTAAAAAACTAGATAAATGGCACAGCTCATGCTAAAGCGCGAATTTTTATTTCACCAGTTATCATTAACAGATGCTGATTTCTAACTGTACATAATTTTTGGAAGTATTACCAAATGTCAACTGAATTATTGCGTCATGTGACTTACATCACAAGCACTTTCACTATTTATTACTTGAAATGCATGAGTTACATTTTAAGATACATGATGTCTGACCAGAAAAAAGTTTGTTATTTCATTATTTTAAGAGTGACCCGAAGAGTGACCATTATTCAATGGAGGGGGAATTAAACCCACCCTTTGTTCGGACCAAATCGTAATTTTCTTCTTGTAGAAAGAAACGTTTGTGATTTTAAGCAGACCGGTTCCCTTTCAATAAGGCAGGTAGGTACACTTCAAGTCGTGCAATCTCTTTGTGGTTTAGCAGTTCCAGCTAGAAGTTTAGCTGGAATTCGTCTTCCAAAAAAGTATAGCTGTCTTACCTAAATATCTAGCTGTTAGCTAAATTTAGGTAACATAGCTATATTTTCTTGGAAGACGAAATCCAGCTAAACCATTTTTTTCACAGTGACAATATATATATATATATATATATATATTAAGGAAATAAACGACACGTTTTTTCCCATACTAGACCAAATATATTCTGCGAAGTTATGCGTATTTGAATTCTGAAGTTTATTTTTCGAAAAATGCAAATTTGTTCTAAAAGCCCCCTTTTTATTTTTTTTTTTCTATTTTTTGTTTGTCAAATTTGTGTTTCTATAAGAAATCCTGTTAGTGTTATGCGGACTAAACTATTTTTGTGGCTACGACCATTTTTTCTCAAAAATTAAATTTTCTTTAAGATTCAAATAGACTCGAAGTTTATTTTACCTTGAAAATTTTTTTTACAAAAATGTAGAAAAAGATTCATAATCAAAAATAAAATTCAATGACCATCTAACTTTCCGGCTCTTTAGAGACAAAAATAACATAATGAAAAAAGAGGGAAAAAGAGGAAAAAGTCAACCAAAAACCACCTCTCAGTTTTTCCTTTTTCCGTCCTTTTTATACTACGGGGGAAACCAACAATTTTTTCCGTTACAAATGGAATTTTTGCCGTGTAGAAGTAACAATTTACCGAAAACGGGCAAAAAAGTGTGGCTCTTGTGAGAATAGGCTTTTTGTATTTTTTTTTAAGTTGGCACCATTTAATTAATGTTCAACATTTTTAAAACGGCTTGCTATAAACCTGGAAGACCTGGAGAATTCATGGAATTTTGAAACCGGACTTCTGTAGCAACCCTTTAAAATTTTTCGATAGATTTCGAAAAAGAATTATATACCTGGCCAAAATCTGCAAAGAAAACTTGATACCTCAATTAGGTCAAAAGTGATAGCACTGTCAAACGCCGATCATCAAAAGTACGCTCTATCCAGAGTTTTTTTGAGTCGCTACCAAAAGTAGACAAATTTGTGTTTTTTTGAACAACAAACATTAAATTTTAAATACTCATAACTTATCGGACATTTTTTTTTCTCAACTCGAAAAAATTCTAATTTGAAATTCCCTCTAAGAAGACAACATATTTTGTTGCCAAGAAATTCTACGACTTTAAGTGTACCTACTTGCCTAATTTAAAATGAATTCGATTAGCAAAAGCTCGGCAAAAACTTGATTGATAACTTCTAACTATAATTACTAATAATTATATTTAAAGAACTATATATTGTTTTTCAGATGTGAAAAATATTCGCAGTGTAGGGTTGTCAATCTTTTTGCACGTTTTTCCAACTTTCAGAGGCTTTTTTTGCACCAGGAGAATTGTTACTAATTGTCGTTATTTGAAACGAATCAATCCTTATTTGACGTCAGTAGTCAGTACCCTCTTTATTTTGTATTTTTTTTCCTTTGGTGCCTTGGATTTATACCGAAAACAAAAGATATTACCAAAAAGAATTAAAATAACGCGTCAAGAATGAATTATTGGCCATAAACGTAACTCTCACAGGAAGTCTCTTTTTTACTTTTGTAACTTTTGTAATACATTTTGTTTACTTAATATTTAAAAAGAATAGAATTTCTGAATGGCAGTAAACGTTTTCTTCATTCATATGGTCCGTGATATTTTTGAATACACATTCATGTGAGAAACAATAGAAATAGTTATTCTAGGGAAATAACATTGGTGTATTTTCATAAAGCATCAAGATTTCTTAGGCACTATATATTTTTTTAAATAAAATCATATGGAATAACGATATTCTCTTTTTAAACCGTAGAAAATGTAATAATATGAGTCATGTTCCCTCTTGTCCTTACACTGATAAGAAAAAGTGCGTTAATATTTTTTTACTGTAGAATTGTTTCGTTTCAACTACCTTTGACATTTTCATATGTCACTCGGTCCCAATCATTTATATTATGATGGTCTTATGATGATCTTATGATGATAGAGAAATTTAATTTGGATCATAGAAAAAGCAGACTTGAAAATTTTTTATGGTAATATCCAAGTGGGAAAAGTTAGATTTGTTCACATCGAAACCAAAGTAGGTATGATAAGATGACCATACCCAATGCACATGAAAAACTGCCCAATAGGTCAACTTTTGATGAAAGTGGCATAGAATTTTGCCATTATCAGCAAAAACATTTCGACTTTGAAAAAAAAAAATTCTTGCTTTTTTTCTTCAGACTTCAGACTCATATGGGGGACAAAAATCACGAAGTTAATTTGAAATTATCTATATCCTATATGCGCGTATGTAACTAACTTTTCTGCATCTATAACAATTATGTGTCTCCCGATGCAGGTATAAAAATAGGAATCTCGAAGATAAAACGTTAATTACAGGTTAATTCATCCCTATAAAGGTAATATATCTTGACGATGACAGCGTATTATCTATATTTGAAACAATGGTTTCCAGCTGCTCATTGCACATCTCTTTATAACCAACCATTTGCATTCTGTACTAATTAATGTTGTACATAATGTAGTTTCCAAGTTTGTAAATCTTTTGGAAAATTTCCAAATCGATGTTATCATTGACATTATTTAAAGTAGTCTTTCATGCATTTATTTGGTTATTTTGTATTTTTCAAAACTAAAATATAAAGCTTTATTATATAGATTTTTTAGGATTTTGTTCTGGCGATTACTAGTATAAATGATCATGAGCAGTAGAATAACTTCTTTCTGGTCAGACAATGTGTGTACACATATGGATCGGTTTCTTTTTCCACCAATGGTCGAACTTCTATAGTTACATTTTCTTTTCTCGGAAAATCGTATGCTTCCAGGAAAAAAATAGTAGAGTATACTGAAAGAATGAAAAGTATATTATTGATTATATAATATAACAATTGTTGACAGTCATGTTCCATCTCTTAATTCAAGCCTGTCAGAAAAATCCTAATTTAAAACACAGTTTATATTCCGTGCTATTTTTTATTGATCAATTATCAACAGTATATTATGTGCCTAGGATAAAAATACGTTTTCCTCATTCGTGCACATGATAGTTTATGTAACAAAGGTAAGATTTACAAGTTTACCACGTCTTACATTTGAGGTTAGGTTGTGGCGGCCATAATCGAACACGGAGGACAGCGAATGCGCATGTACGGAGTAAGATTGTGAGCCCATAGTACTCTTAGGAGTATTATCAGTGGCGGATCTACCGAACAGGCAACGCAGGCAGCTGCCTACACTCAGAAAAAAACTTTGCTTGAACCAAACAAACTGTTTTGTTGGATATACATGAAAATTTGGTTAAATTAAACAAATTTTTGCCGATTCAATAAAATATTTGATTGACCTAACCAATTTTTTTGGTTGAATCAACCAAATACTCCAACTACCAAAAGATTTTGTCGAACCACCAAAAAATTTAGTTGGGTCAACCAAATATTTTGTTGTCCATATAATAACCAAATTCTATGGTTGAACCAACAAAAATATTGTTGGTTCAACCAAATCGTTTTCTGAGTGTAGGGTGGCAACTTTTTAGGCCCGCGTGGAAAAATGTTCTGGCGCTGGCCAGACGGTCTGGCCTGGGCCTGGTGTTCAAAGTGTAACGTTTTTTCTGGCAAGCCCCAAGCCAGACTGTCTGGTCAGCCGCTAGGTATGGGCTGGTTAGCCGCTAGTTATGGGATAAGAAAAAGAGGTCTTGTTTTGATAGAGTGAATTTCTTATTTTCTTTCATTTTAAACACACTGTAACTTTTTTGAAGTATGTCAAACAAAAATTTGCTGATCGAACTTAGAACTTGTTTTATTCTTGGCTAGCTGATCAGCGCCAAACCTGGACCAGACCAGACTGCCAAGGTGATAAGAAAAAATTTCTTGTTTTGATAGTGTGCATTTTTCATTTTCTATCATTTCAGAAACATTGTAACATTTTCGAAATATGTCAAAAAAAAATTTGCTGATCGAACTTGAGATTTCTTTTGTTCTTGGCTCACTAATCAGAGCCAAACCTGGACCAGATCAGACTGTCAAGTGGATCAGAAAAAAAATTTGGTTTTGATAGTGTGAATTTCTTATTTTCTATTATTTTAGACACCCTGTACATTTTTGGAAATGTCAAAAAAATGGCTGATCGAACTTGGAACTTTTTTTGTTCTTGGCTCATTGATCAGCACCAGTCCTATGACAGACCCTATATTCCAGACTAGGCGGTCTAGATAAGGTCTAACCTGGACCAGACTAGCGTCAGACCTGTAACCAGACTGCCAGGACATTTTTCTACACGGGGGGGGGGGGGGGGGGCCAAATTTCGAAGGAGTATTCCCGATGATTATTTTGATATGTTGTTGTGAACTGCCAATAACTCGTAAATATGTAGAAAGTACCCTTTATAAACTTTCAAAACTTGACGAAAAGGGGGACGGCAACTTCGCAACTGTCTAGGGCGGCAAATTGTCTTAATACGCCACTGAGTATTGTGGACTCATTATTGTACTGTGCACATGCACATTCGCTGTCACTCCTACTGTAATGTAAACGGCTACTTTTAAAATAAAACTAAAAAGAGGCTAATAAAATGCGTAAATCATGCCTGCGACACATAGCAATATTTTTGGTGGAGTTCGGGGTAACATTTCACACTCTGTAGGTCAGATTAGGATTTTATTTGACTTAAATATAAACATGCCAGGGCTAAAAATAAAAATAAAGTTGTTCAAGTAATGACTATCCTGACCTCCTAAAAATAGCCGTCCCAGAGTAAAGTACAATTCATCCCTTATGGATCTCACTACGTGATCTGCTAAGACCTCGGTTTGAAGGTTTTCTAAATTGGCTCGACGGAATTAAGAAATCGATGAAACCTCGATATGTTTCTCACTTATTGAACTCAAAGTTAGTGACCCGTTCCCAGCGAGTCTTAAAGTTTCAAAACTTATATCCTCTACTTTTAGCTTTTCTCCCAAGGGAAGAGATGTTACACGATTTAAAGTTTTATGATTATCAATGTTGACTCGAAAAGTGGCTGTCAAGCTAGTGCTGCAAACAACTTCATTTGACCCGCAAAAGAGTAGCTTTCTAACGAAAATTTTTTTTTTCTTCTGATGTAAGTTGGAGAAATTCGAACATTATGTTCCTTTTTGTTATTCTACATTGTAAAGATTCATATTCTCTATACGAAAATTCTGGCGCAGGAATAAAACAAAAGTTGTTTGTCTATCGTAGGACTCGAACCTGCAGCTCTATTGCCGACAGTTAGAACCCAAAGCGATCAAAATAAAATTTCAATTTACAGGAGCGTCACGGCTAGTTCGACGAACGGGAATTTCGAAAATTGTGTCTCTGAAAATGTCAAATTGGCTAATAATTATTGTATGTTTTAGCCGTAACTCAATACCCAAATGTTTTTCTTGTAGTGTGTAGGGAATAATTTACATTGCAGGTCATCAACGACTTTCCCTAAAGTTGAACAAAACTTTTAAAATTCTGGTTATAATAGAAATGCACATAAAAATGTATGTAAGATCATGTAAAAGTTAGCCAATTCCTAACTTACCGACATTTTCTTCTCAACAATTCACGTCCACACGAAATGAGATGTCGAGTTGAAAATTTGGGAAATTAAATAAAAGGTATTAATGAACGTTTTTACTGTTCTACATTTTTATAATTTATGACCATAAAAGCGATCCTTAGTATCTTTCATTCAATTGCCCAAAATTTTCAACTCGATTATTACTCATTCCGTGTGAACGTGAGTAGTTGAGGAAAAGATGTCTGTTAAGTATGACATGGCCTGAAATTGCAATTTGAAAAAGTTGATTGAGATAAAAGTTGTAAAAAGAATAAAAAATTGATACACTCGAGCAGGTGAAGCAGCCAAAACAGTGGCGCGATGGTGCTCCCGCCATGGCGGTGGTCCAGGCGGTCGCCATTCCCGTTTCCGGCAGATCGAGGAAGTGTGAGCGAAGAAAGCGCCTTTTTCGCCCCCAAGGTATCTTTTACTCATCGTGCTCTTGCCAGATTTACGATTTTGTCACTCTTTGCACATCTCGTGACAATGTTTCGCTTTTAATTTATAGCTCTTTTATCTTTACAATAACACCAAACACGTGGTACATGTCGCAGTTAAGAAAATAAACTTGACTAACATTTCTTAGCAATAGTTTAACAAGATTCTATCTTCTAACAGCATTTTCTTGAATTACACTTGCATTCTTGTTTAAAAAAAATGTGTACTCTTGAATTTGGCGCCTAAAGTTCTAACATCCGATATTGCACAGAGCGCTTGAGTTGCTTGCGCGCGAAATTCAAAAGCAAAGCATATTTAGAAAACAACACTTTTACGAATTATGAAATTCGGGGTCCATTGAGGTGTTAATCAATTTGTTTGAATTCATCTTTTTCTTTAGCTAAACTCATTTCAAACTTGTGAAACAGTCATTAGTGAACAGAGGAGTTTTAACGCCAAATAGTAGGCAGATGAATAGTACGCTAGGTGGTAACAAAGTTGGCTGTAATCATTAAAATTATTATTTTCACATTTTTAATTATTTCCCCTCAATTCTGGTAAAAATGTAACGTGCATTTGGTTTTAATTCACTTAAATTCTGTGAAATTCTCTTCAATTCGCTTGAATCGAGTTCACTTGCTTCATAATTAAAATGGATCTAAAATTAGTCACATTCAGTTCAATTCTCCTTGAATTCAGTTGCATTTAATTCTGAAATATCTCTCAAATGTTTTGAAATTCCTTCAATTTTTCGTTATTCCATGAAATCACGTGATCTCTTGTAACTTTTCGTTCTAATCAAAGCTTTCGAGGTCCTGCATTTGCATTCAAATAAATGTATAATAATTATTGAATAATTACAATTGAAATTGATAAATTACTACAGAAATGACTCGATATTTAACTTTCATAAAAATCTCCTTAATTGCATTTCTACATGCTGTAGAAATAAATATTGAATCAACTGAATATTTTTCTCAGCGTATTTTTAAATAACACTCCCAGTAACCGGAAGTAAGATTTTTTGCTGGACTGTGAGCACATGAGCAACACGTAGTGCGTTAATAATAAACTTTACGTAATACTTCTCAGCCAAGCATTTACCTTCGTAACTTCCATTTTTCATTCACAGATGTTCCTTTCTTTTATTTTATTTATACTTTTATGCGGCATGAGAATGCCACACATTGTATTCGAAATGATTGATGAATTTTTTTATTATCCTCGACTCTCTTACTTGCGTTGTGTAATATATATTTACTTTGGAGTTCGAATCCTCTAATTTCTTATCCCTTGGTATTTATCGAGTTTGGCGTAGTAAAATAATTAATTATTTCATAACACATTACTTACAATTAATAATTTATTAATATATAATTGTTATTTTAGACGCGATAAAGTCTATAACTATTTTTAGAAATAAAAAGCCTCTTTAGTGAATTGTTGATTTTCTTGGGGTTAACTTTATTAACTGGAGAAGCTTGAGTAAAGAAATGAAATGGTAGAAAGGGGAGTAGATTCTGAAAGGAAAAAAGTTGGAGGAGTTTCTAAAGTCCAGAAGAGATGGGGTGGATCTGGAAAAAATACGTCCTGCATCCCCAGTCCCCACGGATCGGAATCTCTTTCAATCTGTCGTATTGCTTTGTTGATCCCAAATAGAGGGGTTAAAATCAGATTACTTAATGTAGGACACGATTAAATCGAACTTGTCAGCTACTTACTCCGATTGCTTTTCCTTAAAAATAAGCTCCCAAGTTTTTAAAGTGGTCTCCAACTCCAAATTTTACTTGTGTCTCTCAATATTTTAGAAATTAAACTAGTGGCTCAAAATCAAAATTTAGTGTGCCGAATCCATTTCAAATCAGGGAGATTCAGGGAGTATTTTTCCGTTAAAAAAAATAAGTCATTTTCCGTGAAGTTTTAAATATTTTAATTTTTAAGCGTAATTTTTTTTAAGTCCATTTTCTTATGTCTCAGATATTTCAGTTTTATTTTGGGTTTCTGTCGATGAGGGCAAATCCATTTTTTTTATTAGAATTTTTTCGAATAATCCAAGTTTATTCCGTTTTGGCCCTTAAAAAAGTTGTTCTAAAATACGAAAATTCGATTTTACAATCAAAAATGTTTTCGATTTAAAAAAATATATAATTTTTAATAAATCGTTCCTTGTCAAAACAATTTAGAACCTAATTTAAAACGTATTCGTTCAGTGGCAACAGTTCATTAATTTGGTAAAAGTAATTTAAAAATTCTTAGTTCTAGTTTAAACAAAAATTACACAGCAAACCCGATAAGTTTGATTTACAAGAGCATGCTGCGTATACCTGGGGCGATGGTGTAACAATAATTTCCTTAACCGAAAAAATAACCGACATTTAATGTAAGCATCTTTTTATCTGAGAGGACCGTCTAACCACGAAACTCACCTTGAATTCTTTAATGGTTTCTAGAATAGTGGCTAACGAATCATCGATCGCTTTTCTAATGTAGAACAATTGTGACGCTTGTGATTTTACTAATGTAGATTGACCTTGGATTATTTATTCCTTCTCATGAATTTTAAAAGGCCTTTAATACAACTGCCCATTTTTATCCTAACATTTCGATTTTTATATTAAGATCAATTAGTGTATTTAGCAATCGGCAAGGAGAATTCAAATGGTAGAATTAAATTTAAAAATTATACTTAGCTTAAGCTTATTAGTGATTTTTTAACCAGTACAAATATTTGTATAATTAGATTACTGATTGTATAATATACAGAAAAAAATCATTGTCCCAGGTGGAAATTGTACTAGCACCTATTAGGTTGGTAATTTTTAGTGATCGCCTTCCCCCTCCAATTTTTTCCTTTTTCGGAAAAAGAAATATCCTTTTTTTCAAATCCGTCAGCATTAATCCGTGCCCCTGTGCTTTTGAAGTTAACGTGGGGGTTTGAATGGGGAAAAGCTCGTTTTTCGAAAAAAAAAATGGAAAAAAGAAAGGCTTGTTATTAACGTTTTGTAAATCAAAGTTTAATCACATCCTAAGAAATGTTGAAGGAATAACTTTCAACCAATAAACTTCAATTTGACATCCATACCCCCCTTGTATTGTGCCCGGAAACTGCCCCCAAAAACGCAAAATAGCACTTTTATGTTAAATTCATGCTAAAGACTGTATTTTTTTAATTTTCTCAAAATTAATTATTTTTCTTTGTTAAGTCACAGGTTTTTTAATATTTTAAAACTAATTTTCGATTGTTTAAACAATTATTATTTGGTTAAGCAATTTTTTCGCTTGTAAATCTTGAAAAATTATTATATTTTGGGATAAATTATACAGTTCATGAATTTCAAGCATAAGAATTGTTTTGACATATTTGGTACTTATTTAAACAATTTTCATTTGTTTAAACAATTTTTAGCATGTAAATCGTAAAAAGATATTATTTTCTGAGATTAATGACACAAGTAATGAATGTTAGAAGTAATATTTTTTTGCTTAAGATACTTGGCAATTGTTTAAACATCTTTTTCATCCTGTACACTGAGAAAAAAGATTAGTTGATTCAAAGAAATGTAGTACTGAATACGTCCAATCAAATATTTGTTTGATCGGAGAAAACTTTTCTTGCTTCAAGGAATTATGCTTTTAGAGCAAAAAACTCACTTTTCTTAAAGAACAAATTTCTTTAAATCAAAAAAAATATTTGATTGGACGTATTCAGTACTACGTTTCTTTGAATCCAGTAATTTTTTTTCTCAGTATAAATCGTTCTAAAGAATGTTGAGTTTTATTTTTTGTGAAAGGCAGTTTTTAATTATTTAAACACTTAATATCACTTGCTCCTTTTCATAGAAAAGATGGAGAAAATTCTAGTTTTTTCGAATCTCTTACACTATGTTGCTTATTAATCAAAATTTCTTTTATCAATGAAATCGATCTGAAAAAACTATCAATAACGTAACTGAAATAAATTGTTTAAAAAAATGATTATTGTTTAAAAAATTAGGGTAT
The DNA here is from genome assembly GCA_932178445.1 of Andricus quercusramuli. Classification (NCBI taxonomy): domain Eukaryota; kingdom Metazoa; phylum Arthropoda; class Insecta; order Hymenoptera; family Cynipidae; genus Andricus; species Andricus quercusramuli. The sequence continues at coordinate 515,050 of CAKNXH010000164.1, read as the reverse complement.
ATGTTCTGAAATGAAAAAAAACTGAATATTAAGATACATATTATGAGAGATACAAAGAAACTAGAATGTTCTCCACCTATTCTATGAAAAGGTGCACGTAAATGAAGATTTATTGTGATTATTATATGGTTAATAAATAATTGTAAAGTGTCTCCTACAATAAATATCACTGTTAACATTCATTAACTTTTCAAGACTTACAGTAAACAGAAATTTTTTTAAATAAATGAAAATTGTTTAACTAATTGTAAACTGTCTTTCACATAAATTATCACTCTTAGCATTTATTAAATGCGTTATTGATTCCCAAAAGTAGTAACTTTACAAGATTTACAGAAGGAAACAATTGTTTGAACAAATAGAAATTATTTAAATAATTGCCAAATATGTTGAACAACAATTATTATTGAAATTCATGAACTGTATACAATTTTGAGAAAATTGAAAAAATACAGTCTTTAGCATAAATTGGACATAAAACTGCTATTTTGCATTTTTTGGGACATTCCCCGGGCTCAACACAAGGAGGGGGGGGGTCAAAACTAAAGTTTATTGGTTGGAAATTATTCCTTGAACGTTCCTCAAGAGGTGACTAAACTTTAATTTACAAAAAGATAATAAGAAATACTTATTTTTTTCTTTTGTTTTTCTCGAAAAAACGAGCCTTTCCCATTTAAAACAACATGTTAATTTCAAAAGCCCAGAGGCACTGGTTAATATTGACGGATTTGAAAAAAAGTAGGGAATTTCTTTTTCCGGAAAACTAACAAATTGAGAGGGATCGATCACCAAATATCCAATGTCGAATTCTTACAGGTATAAATGTCGACCACCCTACGCACAACAGCACTGGCAAACCCGCGAATGATAACTATGTTATCTACTAGCCTACTACTGGCCCAGTACCTATTATTGTAGTCTGCTCAGTAACAGCTCAGTTTAATAAAAGGTACTGATCAAGCACTGGCTTCGTACGAAAAAAACTGGTCCAGTACATAGGTGAGTACAATAAGAGAGAATGACCTGGTATTTTCTTGGTCCAATAGGAGGTAATGACCCGGTACTGTCTCAGTACGATAAGAAGTACTGGTTGAGAGCGATAAAAGGTACTGTCCCAGTGTCATCGAAAGTACTGGCTCAGTACAATAAGAGACACTGATCCAGTACTGTCTCAATGCAATGAGAGGTACTGGACCTGTACTGCCTAGGTATAATGACAGGCACTGAGCAAGTATAGTGACTTTAAACAATAACAGGTACTGGCCGAGTACATTAAGAGATACTGGCCCAAAGCTCAATTAGAAGTGTAAGAGGAAATGGCCCTTCTGTTGACGCAATACAATAGAAGATACTGGCACAGTACAATTCACACTTGAACAGTAACTTAAATAATCTGGCACGCTATATAGAGCCAGTAATAAATTTCCACCTGGGTTTTGCCATAGAGGAATCCAGTGTTGCTAATTTTTCAATGGGTTAAAATTTCAAAAGGTATTTCCACTTAAAGAATCACAATTTTTATTGAATAACATTATTTAAATAACATTATTTGTATTTTAGCTCAAATTACGAGCAGATTATGAGAAACAGTGCTGATTTTAGGTTGAGAGGTAGTATTAAACTTAAGCTGATTAAATGAGCGCTCAGCCTTGTATTCTCTTTCTACATAATTGTCTTACCAGATAATTAGACTTTCTGAAAGGAATAAATTAACACTGAAGTCTATTTTACTATTGTAATATAGAACTTAGAATAACTATTCGTCTGGATTTAAAGGACTATGAATATCTGAGTAGACAAAAATTGGGATTCTGCATTTTTATTATAGCCTGTATTTTTATTCTAGCCTAAAATGTAGATTCTGTTGAGATAGCATTTAAAGTTTTATGTTGGATAAGACTTTAATTTTTATTAATTGTACGATTCATGTAGTTAGATTTGTTCAATTTTTCCAGTCCTGAGAATGCTGTCGCAAAAGCAGGCGGAAGCAAATTCGGAAAGTGAAGCTGGACCCAGTGGAAATGGAGCAGTCACTCCAGGAAGTTTTCCTAATGGAGAAGGATCGAAAGAATTTCTTTCGACTGGAAGAACTGGAAGAAGAAATGCGATGCCAGATATTCTTGGGCAGCATGCAGAAACCGGGACAGCTGATTTGCCAGCTCGGCTGGAAGCCCTTACAACCAACGTAGATCATGGTACAATTATAATTTAATAATTTAATAAATTTTTTTTATTTTTTAAAGAATTTTGTTCATACCTTACTTATTTTCCCCTTTCCTTTTATTTTTCTCCAGAATTTTTTTTAATGAATGGATGAAGTTGAGCATTTTAATTTTTAAACTTTGAAATATAACAATTTTTAAGTGAATCGTACATGATTTAACAATCTTTTATTCAACGTGGAATCATTTGTCAATGAACAATTTCAAATTGAAAGTTTTCCATATAAAATAATTTTTAATGTAAATCTTATAATTTTAAATGATTTTGAAACTGATGAATTCAAATAAAGCTTTAAAATTCAAATTGAAATGCTAGTAAATTAAAAATCTACAGCGGTCAGAATTGAGTAATTTGAAAGCATTTGGAATTTAATAATTTTGCATCATTGAAGTTCCAAATCGTGTTTGAAACCAGGCCCCCCAAACTACGATGCATTTAACCGTGACTAATCAAAGATAAATATGTTTGGACAAAGTTTTGTGTGAATAGCTCATTTCTGCATTACTGAGGGCGCTCCAAGATGATGCAAAAAATCCTGTGTCACTGATGTATCGCACACAAGCGCATTACTTTTGCAAGCTGTCAAAAAGTTTATAAGTCATAAAAAACAATTAATATTTATTTATTTATGGCTGATGGCATAGATAACAGAACATTGATTTCGTAAAAGCCGCAGAATCAATTCTGCGGAAAAATAAATATTAATTTAGCGCAATATCACGGAATAATCGTGGGGGGGGGGGGGGCTATTAAAATTGATACTGTTTTATCGTGTAACCTCGCGGTCAATTTTACAAAAATGGCAAAATAATATTTAGCGCTTTTGATTTCTCCGGTAATCTGGAAACCCCTGAAATTTCGTGAACTGGAAAATTTTTAAACCCGGAAACGACCCAGAAAGGAAGTGGAAAAAGCTGGGTTATGGACGGGAATGCACTTAGAAAGCCAATACATAATTCCAGGGTATTTTCGGGTTAACAAAATTCCCAATCATTTTCCGATTTTTTGCAGGTTTCTATAATTATTTGACACCCGAAAACGTAATTTAAAATAAAAAACGAAAAGAATATTCCTAGTTTGAAGAATTCGTGGTTCACAAATTCCTAGGGTTTTCAGATTACTGGAAAACTCGACAGCGCTAAATATTGTTTTGTCATTTTTGTAAAATTGATTAGAGGTTTTACGATTACGGCAGTACCAACAAAGGTATTTTTATCCCCCCCCCCCCCCCGATTTTTCCGTGATAATTCGCTAAATTAATATTTATCTTTCACTGAATTTATTTTGCGGCTTTTATAAAATAAATGTTCTATTCCCCATGCTACGAACAAATAAATATTAATTTCTTTACGTTGCTTAAAACCTTCTTGACAGTATTAATGAGCTTGTGTGCGACACATCAGTGACAGAGGATTTTTTTGGGGATGTATCGTATTGTAGCGCCCGCAGTAAGTAATACAAAGCTGAACTATCCACACAAACTTCTGTCACGGTCAAATGCATTGCAGTTTGGGGGGCATGTTTGATACTATAACCTTTTATAATTAGAAAATGTTAGATTTTAACATTTCAAGTTGAAAAACTTGTAGTTCAACCATTTAAAATATAAATCCTTCAAAACATTTAAGTTTATTGCTAAAGCAAAGAGTGTGATTTTTGCCCTTTTTTAAAAAAAGAAGTGTTAACATTTTCTAATCTTTTTTTCAATTAATAAGAATTTTGACGTTACTTGATAATAATTCTTAATAATTATCTAATAATAATAAAAGTCTCTTGAAATTCATTTAACAAAAAAAACTAAATGTTCTCCAAAAATTTGAATATAATTTTCAAAATTTAAGCATTTGTAAAACCAAATTACGAATTTGGTGACATTTTAATTGTATTGCTTTCAAATCTTGATTTGAGAAAAAACAACTAGTGAGTAGTGGTCTTACAATGAAGCCGACTAGAAAATTCGAGATCCTTGAATTTAGTTGCTTTACCATTTTAATGTTTTTAAAAACTGAAAAGTTTCCAATTAAATAGCTTTTAAAGTTAAAAACTTCATAGTTTTTTTAAATTCAGTAATTTCCAAAATAGAGGGCTTTGCTTTTAAATTTAGAGATTATAAAGTTCATTTTTCATTTCTACTCCTTTGAAATTAAAAAGGTTTTCTTATTTATAGTTCTTTTTAAAAAAATTATTTCAACTCGTTTCGAATTCTTACATCCGTTTTTATATGGTTGAAATTTTTAATTTGTAAGCCTCTAAAGTAACACCTTCGAAATTTGGAATAAAAGAATTTAAATCTTTTCGAATCTTTTAAGTTTTTGTCAACGATTTTTTAATATTCTCAAAGACTAAAATTTAAGAAAATCTTATAGATAATAGAGTATATATAATAAAGTATATGGATTTTTTAAACGTCTGGAATAGTCCAGTCAAAAGAGGCGAAAAAGACCATTTTCTACAAGAAAATATATGCAGCAATTTTTTTACTCATAATTTTTTGGTGGACGTTCTAATATAATACTGAAACCCTGGGCTCTATCAGATCGTTGTTTATATTGTTAATTAGCAATACAGTGGAAATTTCAAACATTTTTTAACACGTCCGCTTGGATTGTTACTTCCAGTTAAAATATAGGTAGGTGGAAAATGTAAGATACTTTTTTGTGGTGCATGAAAAAATGATAAAAATTACCTCTATTCGAACCCTTTGCAACTAAAAATGAACGATATATTAATTTTTTAATTAAGATTCGCGTGTTTAGATTTGAACAAAAAATGTTACATCTTTAATAACGAATGGTTATGAACAATCTTTTTTTTTCTATACCTACAGTTTTTCGGAAAAATCTGAAAAAAGTTGGGTGTTGTTTAAATATATGAGTTACGAAAAAAACTAATTACGCAATTCGAGTCTACCAAAAATTCTCTAACACTTTTCACCTACATATCTATTAACTGGAAGTCACCATCCCAGAAAACGTGTTAAAACTTGTTTAAATTTTCACTTTATTGTTAATTAACAATATATGCAACGATCTGACAGAGCGCAGGGTTTTACTATTTCATTAGAACGTCTACCCAAACATTTTAAACCAAAAAAATTGCTGTGCGTATTTTGTTTCTCGCAGAAATGCTAATTTGACTCAAATAGAAGTCTAGATCTATACTTATTATGCAAAGGAAGGATAAAACTATCTCCAGGAGCTGAAGGATTCCTTGGATGCGGAACTTTTGCTACTCAAAGGAGCTGAAAGCTTTTCCCTAAAGCCACTTTCATCAGAATGATAAAGAATAAAAAAGGATGAAAAATTATCATTTTTATTGTAATTTAAATATACGAAGAGATCAGTTGAAAAAAACAATTGATATAGCTCTTTTAAAAAATTATAATTCTTTTTGATATATTATTCAAACGTTTTGAGGCTTTTAGTATTTTCTTGTAAGCGTCATTTCTTCAATACAGTTTTTTCTTTTTTTAAAGCTGGACTTGAATATTTAGATTTTTTATATTTACTAAAATATGATGTGTAAAGTTTTCTAATCTGTCTTATTTGAATTTTATCCATTTCAATTTTAAACCTTTTAAAAATAAGCGCTTTTAAATTTAATAGCTTCCAAAAGTCGTAGATACTCACATTTTTAAGTTTTAAAGTATTAAAGTTATCGTTTTGGAATATTTTGTAAATCTACAGTTTTTACACTTAAATATGTCAACAGACAGATTTAACCATTTAAATTGTCTTGATTTTTAACGTGTAACTGAGATATGTGTTTCATTTGAGTGGTCTTTAAATCTGAAGTTTTTCAAATTTAGAGTTTTTATGTATTAAAGACTTTCCATTTTCAGATTTTTGTACATTTAAATTCTAAAACTTTAACAATTAAAAAGGTATTCCAATTTACAAATTTAGGTTTAAATTTTGAAAGCTTTTCAATTTAATGTCTTTCAACATTATACATTTGAAAACTTGGAAGTTTTCTAATTTGCACAATCTTTCTCAAATTTATGCACTATTAAATCAAACCCCTTTAAGTTCAAAAGTTAAATTTGTTTTTCAACATTTAAGTATAAAATTGAGCTTGATTGATTAAGGAAATTATTCAAAAATAAATCTGAAATTTCAGATCAGCCCAGCACCAGCGGAATCGGCAAAAGTGAAGCACATTCTTCACAGCAGCACAAGGCTTGACGGATTTGCAGCTTCGAACAAATATCTTTCAAGAGCCCTCTGAGTCTCTCATTGCAATGCTGATCATGGAAAACTTCAACAAACAGCCTATATTTCCTCATAGAGGAAATTACTTTTCCACAAAGACCAGAGACTCAATAGCAAATAGGTTGAAGGACTTGTATTCAATTCCAGACCTTATTCTAAAATTAAATTCCACTAATGCGAAAGGGAAAATGATGAAGGAGAAAAAAAAGAATGAAGGCTGATAATAATCAAGATCAGACATTTTGTCAATTCAACAGGTGTATCGCAAATGTAAATACTTTTTTGACCAAACTTCTAAAGGACCGGTTGATTTTTCGATGACTTCCAATATGTGGTAAGTTAAAAAAATAACTATCAAAAAAGTTTAAACTTGCATACAAATGATAAGTTTTATAAAAATTATAACTAACCTCCCGCTCAAAGTAAACCCTAATTTCAATTTTGTCAAAACTCAAAAATAGGAAAGAGAAATTTTATATCTAAAGCACTTAAAGCTTTTCTTTATTACAGATTCGACTTGGATCATAGAAGTCTTTGAGATCCTTCATCCGAATTTGTTCCTTCGATTCGACCGTCCATCTAATTTGTAACTTACTGTCTCTCTAAAACATTCAAACCGAATTATTGCTAATTTTGAAAAACCGAGAGAAATGGATTAATCGGAAAGTAAGTTTCGATTGAGAATCTACATTTTCGATTGATAAAATCAATTTCACTCGAGTAAACTTTTATACATGTTCGTCGTTAAGCGGCATACGTACGAAAAACTTTTTAGGATACTAGGTTCTTGTACATAGTTTGAAACTTTTCCTTTTGCAGGATTCGGTAAGGATCGATAATTATCATTTTACATTGCATTCGGAACGACTAGCTCTTGTACGAAATATTTGATTGTTTTGTAAATAGTTCGATAAGTGGCTGGGTGAATTTATGAAGTGTACATAAAATAAAAATCCGAGAAGGAAGAGATGTGTCATTGCGAAAAATTTGAGGATTTTTATTTTAAATAAAAGAAGAAAAGGCGAAACTCTGGATTCACTATTAAATACTTTTTTTTAATATTTGTGTTTTTAAAGATTTAATTTTTTTAGAACCTCAACTTTTTGGCAATGACCCGGATAGATAATGGAAGACATTTTATAACTTTTTGTGGAAAGGGAATCTCTTGAAAAAATAAGTCGATTAATCATGGGATCATTTCATATCAAAGTCTCTCTCATTAATTTTGTTTGTGATCTGTCCCTCAAATTCTCTCATTAATTAGATCTATTCAAAAGCATTGAAGCTTAATCAGTATTCAGTTAGTTCTATTATGTGTTATTGTCTCTGTAAACTTCATTCGCGTTATTTATAAGCCATCGAAGACAAAGCTTTAATTTTTACATTTTGCGAAACGGCTTCTCTCGTTTATCAATTACAGATTTCATTTACAGGGTGTCGATTACGCACTAAGAAACATGAGAGTTTTCCCTAAAAAATGAAAATGGGACCTATTAACACAGAATTCTTGTTTCAAAAAATTATTGAAGTATTTATTTTAATCTGTTTCAATATTTTCAATCGTTCAAATAAGGGAAGATTCAAAAGTATGAGAGGATTTTATTGTGGAATATCATGCTGGTATTTATTAGTAATCCGTTTCTTCTCTATCTTTCAAATTGAAATTAGTTTAGAAACGATTCATCATATTAAAACAGTTCAAGAAAAAATTATAAAATTTTTGAAAGAAATATAATCGAAATTTTGTAATCAGAATCTTTTGAATATAGAACTTCACATTTTTAAATCTGCACTTTTCGTTTCAACAGTTACTGATGTAAAAGGCTTATTTGCTTATTTTTTTTTTGTTATGATTACAAATTAAACATTTTTAAACTTTAAATGTCACAACTCAAATTTTCAAGTCTTGATAAACATATGAATATTTCAATGATCACATTTTTTCCATTTTGTAATGCTTCCAAGTACATTTTAGATTTCTTAATCTTCCAAGTGTTCATTATTTCTTTTTTAAAGTTTAAAATCTGTATATATTTACTTTGTAAGACTTTGAATAAAAAAAATTTCTATCAAGGAATTTAAATCCAAGTTTTTTAACCTCAAAAGCTTTTAAGTTTAAGTTGCCAAATTTTAAATACTTCAAAAACCTAATTATCTAATTTCCAAGGCTTAAGAATTTCTATTTTTAATTTTAAGCGTTTAAAATTTAAACTTGTTTAATTTTTAATGCTTTTAGTTCAATATTGTTAATTTATCAAATAGTACATTCTGAAATTTTGGTTTAAAATCAGAGGCTTTGAGATTTACGGTATTAAAAATTTAAACATTCGTAATAACAAATGGAGATTTGAAGTGTTTGGTTACAAGTTATAAATTATACGCTCAAAAATTGAAATTCTTGATTTTTTCTTGTTTCACGTTTGCAATTCTTTGGCCTTTTCAAGGTTTCGGAATAAACAATTACAATTTTATGTACTTTGAAGACTTTTTATGCAATTTGTAAAATTAGGTAGTTGACATTTTTTTATTTTTTAACGCTTTTGTTTACTATTTTTCTTCAAATTTTAAATGATAACATTTGAAAGGCCCTAATGTTTATTTTTATAAATTTTAAACATTTTTATTTGTAACTTTTTTCTAACTAAATGTTTAACTTGCAAATTTAGAAATACTTTCAGTTTGAAATTGTTTTTAAATAAGTTATTTTCAATTGACTGGAAAAATTGAATAGTTAAATCAGTGAAACCGAGAATTTAAAATCGTCCGCGGAACCGACACCCTGATTTTATATCTCATACACAGTATTTATTTTTTGCAGGGCTCTCTTAAAACTCATCTCGGCTATTTCATTTTCATCTTTATTATTCCTAGATTAGACATCGGATTTTTATCAGTATTTAAAAACTGATTGAATTTTCTGCTGATTGGAAAATTGTACGGATACGAAAATGAATCACTTTTGTAAGAAAAAAAAGAAAGGAAGAGGAGGTGATATGGAGAATGACAAGGGTGTCTTTTAAATTGAAAACAATGAGACAATTATTAGCAAGTTAATCGATCGGTTATATGCCTGAGTTTTGTTACGACTGCTTCCACGAGTATTTCTATTATTTAAGTACATCGGGTGGTGTAAGTAATCCATACAATAGGTGAAATGCCGTCTTGGCCAATGTTTATACAATGTTTAAACGTATTTTCAAACTTGTCGCGCGATGTCAACAGCCTGTCAGATCCACACTTTAGGTTCACATTCAGGATACATATAGAAAGTTTAATGGCCTAAGAAATTCAAATACCTTCAATATTCGTTTTATAATCACTGTATTAATTATTATCGCAGTGATTATCATGAGAAAGCCTTTACCATTTTTTTTCTAACAGCTCTTTTCAACAGTAGATTTTGAAGATAATTAAGGATAATAATATAAATGCTTTTAAGAATTTATTTTGTTATTTTGATCAACGGGCTTTCAGAGTTGATTCAAGTTTTCAACGCTGAAAAAAATGTTAAACAAAATTAAATTTTTTATCCTTGAACTTTGAGGTTGCTTTAGAATATTTTTAAAATGTAAAGAAAGAGGAGATTTTGCATTTTCGTATGACTCACAAGCATCACCCTTTGTGTATGCAGGTTTCAAAGTAGACAGCAGAGACTATTTCTACTATGCGTATGTGATACTGTACATATATGAATGTTTACGTCAGAGCTGTTAAAGAGATACAGCGAACATTTCATGAAATAATATTAAAGTACAGAATCCTGATCCTTATAAAGAAAATATTACAAAATTTCTTGAATTAAAATCGAAAGAAACCATCTAAACTGGCGTAAAAAATTATTTAAAAAGAACCCGTTGTATTTCTTTAACTCAGTGTACTTATGTAAGAGCAAATGAAATTAAGACTTTGTCTTTTGTGATATGTATCTCATTTCTCACATTGTTTATTCCATATTGAATCAGAAAATAGAAAACTGCAAAACGAAAATGTGTGATTGTGTAAATATATGTGTATTTAATCAATTTTGACGTTACTTTGTGTACGTAATCGGTGATTAAGATAAATTTGCCAAATTCAAGAATAAAATTGATTGAGAGACTTTATTCACATTTTTGAATTAAAAAGAAAATATATTTAGATACGAAATTATTAATTTGGTGAGACTATCTTCTTGAAAATAAGCGAGTTCTCTTTTATAGTATACTAACAACTGCCGAGTCATTTGTTACTTACTGCTAAATTAAATTAAATTATAAATTAAATGTAATATAATATAATACAACTTACGTTCTAAATTTAAGAATCAAATCAGAAGTCACTAATTCGAGAGTAATTTCAGTTAAAAATAATTTTCTAGATGTGTCAATTACAATATTATAATGAGTGGAATTGAAAAAAGAAGTTTTAGACTCAAATACAAATTTATCCGAAGAAAGATTAAGTTGTAAGATTTTACATCGAATGCTCGTAAATGCGATCTCATATTTGGTGAAAACTTAAAGCTGAAAAGTGGACAGTGGATTATCACCATTAGTTTAGTTTCATGTCGTTTTAATTGAAATACCGTGTGGTCAAGAGCAAAAAGATCACAGGAATGCCAAATAGCACTTTAGGCGATAATTTATTGTAAAATTGAAAGATTGCGATATCGATGTGAGAAAAGTCCATGACAATTATAAGAAGTGTTTATAGTATAATTTAATTTTCCGACTCGAATATTTTAATTCGACTTTTGAAAGATGATCTTTTTTCTTTTTTTTTTTTAAAAAGTTAATGCTGGACATTACAAAATAAATATGGTTGGCTGAGTGAAATTTGTTGAGTAGTAAATTTCCCTTTAAAAAATTAATTTAAGTTCGGTATGCATTCATATAAGTTAGAATAAGTATTTAGTTTGAAAATGTTCCAAATTTTAAATTCAAATTTTTTTTGGATTCTTTCAAAATTGGAAGTCATCACTTTTTTAATAATGAAATATTCAACTTTGAAGGCTTCGAAATTCTTACTGTAAAAATATTTTGTTTTGTAACTGACTTTTTGAAAAATTAGTTTTGTCAAACGAAAAAAATATTCTATAAAAAGTATGTGGTTTAGAATTAACAATAGTCTAAACTAAAAGTGGTCGTTCAAAAACTACGTCACGCTTTATTGAAAACTTTTTCCGCCCCTCTCCTTCTTCATCGCAGATCATCACACAAAGCTTGAACTCCCCTGAGTGACGTCACAAATATGACCCCCACCCCCTAACTTTAAGTTCAAATTTTGTAATTAATTTCATTTTATAAACGCGTGAAATAAAAAACACAAAGCGTACAAACAGATTAAATAGCTCAAAATGTTCTCAAAACAGGGTAAATTCGGCGATATTTCACGAAAATAGGGTAATAAATTCTTTTCAATAAAATTAGCGTATATGCTTCACGATAAATTCAATATGAAATGGGTTTCCACCAAAAAATATGAATTTTCAAAAAAAATTAGTTTTTATCTAAATCATTGAATTTTCAATCTAAAAAAAATGAACCCTTCAACCGAATAGTTGAATTTTCAAGAAAAAAATCATCATCCAAACAGTCGTATTCACAACTAAAAAATTGAACTTTCAAGCAAAGGGGACAAATTTTTCAACAAAATAGTGTAATTTTTAACCAAATAGTTGAATTTTCAATAAAAAATTATTCATTCTCAACGGAAAATATAATAGTTGATGTTTCAACCAACAAAATATTTTTATTCTAAGTGAAAATAGTTGAATTTAACCAAAAAAGATGAATTTGACATAGTAGTTGAATTTTTAACCAGAAAGATGTATTCTCAATAAAAAATGTAATAGTGTTGAATTTTCAATTGAAAGTTGCAAGCTTTTCAGCTTGCAACAAAAAAATCGAACAGAAAATGAAAAATAAATTAGTGAAAGTAACATTTTTTTAATTTTTAGTTAAGAAAATTAATTTTCTACTAAAGAAAAAACGAATTTTCAATAAAATAGTACAATTTTCAACCAAATAGTAAATTTATTAACCAAAAGAGATGAATTATGAACCAAAAGTATCTTTTCATATTTGGAAAATGTAATAATCTGAATAGATTGGTTCATAATAAACCACAAACAATAGTAGACTTTTCAATTAAAAAGAATAAACTTTTAACGAAAAATGGTTAGATTTTCTTATTAATTTCTATTAATTCAATTCGTATTTGAGCGAAACAACGACAAAAAGGGGAAGTTTCTTAAAAACAAGGGGAATAAGTAGGGAATAGTGCATGATCCAAGAAGCATGGATCATGGGAATAGTGGAAAGAGTTTGAAGCCTGGATTTATGCTTTTACTTGTAAAATAAATTTATAAGAAGAATAAAATTTCTTTCTTTACGTCTGGGAAAATTTATAATTCAGAAACTTAGGATAGAACCTAATAAAAACGACATCTTCCAAACTAATAATTTAAATTTTATTTGAATAAAAATATGAATCGATTACGTTTCGGAAACACAGCTGGCTTCCCTCATCAGATCTTAAAACAGTTTAAAAAAATTCCTTTCAAATTTCTTTAAGTGTGAGTTCCATAGAATTGTATAAACTGTATTTGTAGTGCTGTAAAATGATTGGTATTTGTTTTATTTTTGAAATGAAATATTGTATAAAAATGATAAAAAAGACAAAAAAAAATGTTTTGTGAAGACGCAGCAGGTGTAAAAGAGAAAACATTTTTTTTGCCTTCTTAACCATTTTTATACAATATTTCATTTCAAAAATAAAAAAATACCAATCATTTTACAGCACTACATATAAAGTTCATACAATTCTATGGAACTCACACATAAAGGAAAGGAATTTTTTCAAACTGTTTTAAGATCTGATGAGGGAAGCCAGCTGTGTTTCCGAAACGTAATCGATTCGTATTTTTATTTAAATAAAATTTAAATTATTAGTCTGGAAGATGTCGTTTTTATTAGGTTCTATCCTAAGTTTCTGAATTATAAAATAAAATCATTCGATTTCATTTTTTCAAGCATTCCAAAAAAACAGTTTGCAGATTTTGTTATTTTGTAAATTGAAATTTATTTTAAAAAATAACCGCCAGGTAACGCGCTTCTTTTTTGCAGTATCGGTAGTGCGTTACATTTGAAAAGAGCAAGGGAACGCGTTAATTTTGACTGGTGACGAGTCAAACACTAGATTTTAATTGTTTGAAAGATAAAAAATTCATTTTCTTTAGTGGAATGATGTTAAATTGGCTCCCTTTTAATTGGAACAATCGAAACTTTGATTTTTTCCACTTATTAACAATTGGAAGCTGTTGGGTTTGGCGCTCGAAAACGTTCGCTTCTCTTAAAATCCGTTTTCTAAAAAGAAAAAATGTTGGGAACGCACATCGTAACAGGTTTATCAGTTCGAAAGGCTTTGTGCGCCATTATTCAATGCGCTCGATATTCACTGGGGTCGTTTTGTAAACAAGATATTATCAGTTGCTGAGATATTGCTGGATAAACTTAAAAGAGGATTTTTACTTTGTCAAGTACCTAGATAATTCACTAGGAATGACTACAGTCTTTAGTAGATTATAACTGCCATAAAAAGTTGGACATCCGTTTTATCTCTGTTTACTGTTTCCATGTTAGTGTTCAATATTTGAAATTGTTGCATCTGTACCGATAATTTATTGCATTTTAATTTAAATATTGTAAAAATTAAATGAATTAAAATTATTCGCCTTCAAATTTTTTACTTAAAAAAATAAAAGACTTTCAAAATGTATTTTTCTTTCAATTCGGAGGTTTCTGAAATAAGAAGCATTCAAATCACTTACAAAACCGAAGGATTTCAAATTAAGAAACTTATCGCAGACTTTCTTTTCTCGATTCATTTAATCCTTTAAAAAGAAAAACCTACAAAATGTAATCATTTCCAAACTGATGGCTAAAATATTATCATTCCCGAAAGAAAATTAAAATTTGGTGGGTTTCAAAACTTTCTTTGCTTCTGAAGACGAATGCTCAAAATACAGTACCTGCGGAAATTATCTACAAACCTAGTCTTTAAACTGTTGCTAAAGTACCTTAATTTTTATAATATTGAAATCAATGATTTTGCGCTAATAGCAAGTTGTAGGCACAATTTCAATTTTATAAAAAGATGTGACAAAAATGACAAATTACTATGTTTTAGAAAAATTGGAATAACTCCAGAAATAATTAACATTTTTTCATGTTCTTACGCTCATTTTTTAGGTAAGTCACCATAGTATTTTCATGTTTCAAATTTTTTTGCCTTGATTCTACCCTAGGGTTGAACTTTGTGCAAAATGCCGCAGAATTTCAGGTAAGGATTGTACTCAACAAATGATTTAACAAAATTCAAACAAATAATATTTTCATAATATTACTGAAATTGATTAAAATATAGTAGATAATGATTGCACAAATGTTTGTAAGTATTGACACATTTTTGGAATTTTGCTATTATATTGCACCAATTTTGACCGTAGGGCACAATCTAGGGAAAAAATCTAAAACTGTTCAGTTTAGGAAAAGACTATAATAATTTACCTTTAAAATGAGCTTAAGAACATTAACATTTTTTTATTATTTCTGAAGTTATTCCAATTTTTCGAAGTCAATGAAATTCAACATTTTTCTGCAATATATTTGTATAAAATTGACATTTTGCCTGATATAACTTGCGCTTATTACACGTCGATACTTAATACCTTTCGCGGGATTAGCATACAAAAATTTGATGTTAATATTATAGAAATCAGGGCACTGCTATAGTAATAGTTCAAAAAAACAAGCGTGTAGAACATTTCCCCTTGAAACAAAATAATTTCCTTTAAGTAAACAAATTGAGGGTAAACTGGTTCAACCCTTTTTCAGATTTAATTTCCACAAAAAATATTTTTTTATTCTTTGTCCCACAAAAAGCTCTTACTATCCCTCTTCCTTTAGTTATTTCTTTAATATGTATCAGTTTTCAGGATTTTCTATTTTTCCTTCTCTTATCTCGTTTTGACTGAACTGGAAAAACAGAAACGTGAGACGTTTAGACATCATTAAAAGGATAAAAAAACATAATTTTTTCTGTTTGTCTAAACGTATTGACAGAAAACAATGCTATTCCTGTGGTATACCATCCTCTTGTTTTTCGAATCGAACAAGGGGGTGGCGTGAATGTCAGCTCGACAATAGTTACTGCCTTATCGGATGGCGACAACCTTTCGTTGCGTCGAGTTCTATTCTTTGCAAATGATCAGTTCCTGGAATTTCCCCGCGAGTGTGACATTACAGTTAACTTAGTTTAGCTTCCTAATAGAAAATAACAATATTTGTGCCAGTAATTTATTGGCATTTGTAAGTACCTTTTCAAATTTTTCCACATTAAAAGTAAAACCCTTAAAAATTGAGTCAGTTTCAAAATTGAAGCATTTGAAATTTTACAAAGCCTCTCGCAATAAGAGAATTTCAGATTTAAATTTTCCACGTTTTAAAAATTTAGATTCTTCAGAAGTAAGGGTCTTTAAAAATTTGCTTGTTTAAAAGTAATACATGAAATTGATTATTTGCTTTTAGGGTAAAGTTTTTTGAAATTCAAAATTTACAAATATAAATTTTCAATGCTTTTAAAGTATAGGCAATTAAAATTTCTCTGTGTTTAAAAATATCGTAGTTTTTAAAAATTGGTGAGTTTCAAAAGTAAAACTAATTATTCCTATACTGTAAGTTGTAAGAATTTCGAATTGAGGGTAAATAGATAATATTTGATTTCGTCATAAATTTCCATGCTTCCCATGTATTTTTGTCCTCTTCCTGATTTTTAAACTAAACAAAATATCTTTTTGAAATGTTGTGAAATGGTAAAAAATATATCTGTATCTTGTTTAAATAATACAATTTCATTAATTTCGAATTCGCATATAATGTAATTAAGTGCAGGGATATAGAACCTTGATTGGTTGCTATAGTGGGCACTAAAGCCCTGCTCGCAATTACGTTATAAATTATAAATTAATATTTTTGAATTATTAAAACAAAATACAGACTTTAATGGATCAGACTGCGCTGATATATTTTTGTCGTTTCACGAAATTTTAGTGAGATACTTTCTTCAGATCAAAAATAAGAAGGTGAACCAAAATACATGAGAAATACGGCAAATTATGACGTCGTAGAATACAATTCGCTCTTTTAAAATTTACATTTTCCAGAAAATTTATTGCCCTAAACTTTAAATTTTTATATATTTTTTTCATTCTCAAAACAAAAAATTTAAAAATGGCTTTTCAGTTTAAATTATTCTAAATTTTGACACACTGTAACTTTACAGTTTTACCCACTTTCTCTTTTTAATGTCGAGCTTTTTAACAGTTTGGCCACTTATAAATTAACAGATCTTTCAATTACATGAATTATTGCTGTTCCTTCAATATCGAAGTGTCAAAAACATCAAAAACGTGACATTAAAGTGGCTTTTAAGTGAAAAGGCTTTTAAATTAATTTTTCTACTTTCAATAATTCAAATTTCGTAGACTTCTAAGGTTTAAGGATTTCAAGTATTTCATATTTTTTTAAGTTTAAAGCTTTCAAAATTTGTTCGATTCTGAAATTATCAAAAATTTCTTCATTCTCTTGCTTTCAAAATAATAGACCCAATTTCATCATTTTTTTGCAATTGATGGTTACAAATATCGATGAACTATCTCTCAAATTTTATTCAATATAGGTACTTTAAAATTTGTTGTCATTAAAATATTTTAAATTCGAATTAAAATCTCTTATAATATAGAATTTAGGTATATTTCCACGGACCTCGATTTCAAATTATTCCTTGAATTGATATTTCACATGTAGGGTTATCATCTAGGTTCTCGACCAATCAGATTTTCCATAAACCTACGAGGTATCTGGAAAAAGTAACCTTACTGTTTGTTACATCGAAAGCGATAATTGAGAAAAACTATTTCTATATTATCAGAAAGAGTATTTAATTTCATTTCCTAGTTTAAATTTCCATTAAGGGCAAAAGGTATTTTATGACGTCAGAAATTATATGATGTATTTTTGTCGGCTTTCTTATTATCAGCCCACGTCGGGCTGGTCAACTGAAGTTTTTATTTTCTTTAAAAAAATGCAATTTCATTATTCTGCAATTGATTATGCAAAGGCAAGACTTTGGTAGTCCAGCTAGTTGAGACAAGACTATAGTTCAGTCCAACCAACAAAGGCAAGGCACCTTGGTAGTTCAGTCAATTAAAACAAGA
>CAKNXH010000164.1:457900-491629 GCA_932178445.1 Andricus quercusramuli | reverse complement strand
AAATTTTTCAAATTTTGAAATTTTTTTAAATTTTGATAATTTTTGAAATTTTTGGATATTTTTGGAAATTCAAGAAATTTTTGAAAATTATAGATATTTTCAAAAATTACTCAAATCCCCCAAAAAATTAAAAATTTTCAAAAATATCCAAAATTTTCAAAATTTTCAAAAAATTTTAGACGAGCAAATATCAACCGGCTCAGTAAAAATCTTGTTAACCGGCGCTAAAAGTGAATTGTACCGATTCGACTCGCAAAATCAGACCTCCCCTGTGATACATGATAATCGGGGGCAAAAAACTTGCAAATCATACCCTTGGTGTATAAAGTATAATGTGCACCATGGAACTACGTCGGTTATTACGCCTTGTGTGTGTGCAATACTCCGCAGAAAAAACTGAGGGATCAGTAATGCTGCGGCTCAATTGAAACTTGGGATCATTTAGAACTTAGGCTCTAAAGGAACTCTTATTTAGGGTTCCTTTTTAGTTTGTTCATATCCGATAGATGGCCATCGGCGGTTGCCGACGTTTTTCAACTGCGCATGTGCCGAGAAGCGCGGGCCTATTTGAAATCAATAAATACTATGAACAGTCATACAGATAAATGTTAACAAAATTTTTTTATTCTTATTTAAAACAAATTAAATTGAATTATAGAAATACCTAGCTTCTTGAAAAAATTTTATATTAACCTAATATTGAAAGTGTATATTATATCATTTTGAATAGTCCCGCGCTTTTCGGGCATGCGCAGTGGAAAACTTCGGATTTGCAAAATAACCTTAAAAACTGTCACATTTCATGTGCGATATCTTCCTTTCAAGAATGACTAATGTCTATGATTTTAGTTTCTTCATTAAATTTTTTCCAGTGCAATATTATTTAATTCCAATTATAAAGCATAATGTGCATCATAATCTTGTGCCATCTTTGAAGTGAGTCAAGGCAGAAGTGAGAAAAGGGCTCTATTAGAACCATTTGAATCCACACTTGGGTTCATTTCGAATCCATTTATCATTTTGGGTTCCTTTTCAGCAAGAGAGGTTCCTTTTTGTTGCAGCTCCTTTGGAACCAAAAATTGGTTCTAATAGAAACCCCAGTTTTTTCTGTGTCGTCTTCGCCTCGCGCTTCGCGCTCGTCTACGACTTGTATTGCAAACGCACACGCAGCGTGTAATGACCGACTTAAGTTCCTTGGCGCACAATGTACTATTATATTGTCTCAACTTTTCATACGTGTGTGATTTTTTCAGTTATGATATACCACCACAAAAAAAAATCGGAAAAAATATATCTTAAAACAGATGCAGAATTCCTGCAAGCAAATTGAGATGGTAGCATTCCGCAGCCGTGTGGGAGGGTGCTGCATGAGCGTAAGCGCTGCATGCATGGTTCTGTTTTTTTACCAATGTTATACCTCCACAAAAAATTCAGCATGAAACTATGACGTAAATTTCAATTTAATACGTGCGGGGGCAGATTTTACATGCTTAACCGGCTAGGCCCGTTTTGAATTTTTTTTTTCCAAAATACATCCCGGGTAAACAAATTTTGGTATGGGATTGATCTATGAAAACATCTGGGAAATCGTATGTGAGTGATCTCTCAGATAGTATTGTAAAAGTATGACATTTGAGACGATCCCATACTTCATATATATTTGAATGAAGTATAGTGGATGTATAGCCAAAATATAGCTAAAGTATAACAATGTATAGTTGCAGTATAGGGGAAGTATTTTTAAAGTATATCTGAGAAGTATAGCTGCAGTATAGATAAAGTATAGCTGATGTTCAGTCAAAGAATGGCTGAAGTATATCTTTTATAAGTATAGCTCAAGTATGTAGATTATGTCTAAAGTATAGGGAAAGCATGGCTATAGTAGGTATAGCCGTATCATTGCTGACGAGAGATAATCAGTTATCTGAAATACATGAAAATAGAGATCCAGAATCATGATTTTCATAATGTCAAAGAATATTGTTTGAAAATTCTAAAATAAGTAATATGTAAAATGTTAATTGTAACATAAATTGTTTCACTTTATGAAATTTAACACTAAACATTTCACCTAAGTAACAATTTTATTGAACCTTTTTATGCTATTGATATTATGTTTAGGAATCAAAGATTCTGGATCTCTTACCAATATATATGACATAACAGTCACATAAGCAAGGCCGTAGCCAGGGGGGGGGATGATGCGTGTTTGACCCCCCCCCCCCGAAATTTTTGAAACATGTACATAATATACATATTACATATACTCTCCTGTATAACCCCCCTCCCGAAATTTTTTCTGCTGCAAATCCTCCCCCGAAATTTTTTCCTGCTGTATATCCCCCCCTGAGAATATTTTCTGGCTACGGCCTTGCACATAAGTAGTCCATTGTATATCCGTTGCATATTGTATATCCTCACGAACAATATTCAAAATATAGTTGACTAACGAAATCACTTGAATCGCGAACTTTTAAAATTTTTGGACGAGCTGTCGTTTATGATATATTATGTTTTATCACGTTGCTAGGGTACGTTTGAAGAACAAATGAGTACAATTCTATGTCCGATACTTTTGCCATACTTAAGTATAAATGAAGTATAATCTGTACTTCAGCTATACTTAAGTATAGATTAAGTATATCCTATACTTCAGCTATACTTCAGCTATACTTTAGCTATACTTCAGCGATACCTCAGCTATACTTTAGATATACTTCATCTATACTATTTCAATATACTTGAAGTATGGGATCGTCTGATTTACCATACATTTTTTATACTTTGGAAAGTCAATGATTGATCACTCCCATACTTATGATTTTTACTCGGGATAATCCGGAAAATCTGGACCGCCCATGATATACTGATGAATAAAAGTTTAATTTAAATTAGAAAAAGAATAAAATTTCCAATTTTTGGATTAAAAATTTTTTTTAATTCATTGTCTTTTCAGCACGAGGTAAATATATACTAAGAAGAAATCAGTGCTGAGACTTTTTTCTTCATTCAATCTCTATAAAAGCTCTTCCTTCAATGATAATATCGACCAAGTAGCCGGTAAAAGAAAGAACAAAAATTGTTTGCCCAGCACTTTCAATCCCGGTGCGATGAATGATTAATTCATCATGTTGAATAAAGGTGTGGGAGGTCGAAGGGGATGCACTTATCACTGAAAAAGATATAGATATTAGAAAAATATGGAGAGGTCTTTTCCACTGAAGGAAGCCGACATTTTTATTGAATTTTCACTGTTTGTTAACCACCCTTCTTGTGTTATGAAACTAGGGAAAATAACGAGTTTGTATTTCGCTTATCTGGTGCATATCTCTTGCATATAACTTGCAGTTAGTCGTCACGCTTCAAAGAAAAGTAGAAGGTGCACCAATCCTCTCAACTGATTTTTTATTTTATTTCAATCAAATCCTCCCTAAACTACTTGAAAGTTAATTTTTAAAAATTTCCACTTCTTAATATATTAATTTTAGATCCGTTCATCATTTTTCTTTTTAGGTTTCAGCAAGAACTATCAAGTTTATCACATATTTGCCCCTCTACATTAATTAAAAGTGACTCTTCATACGAAAGGTTTTTTAAAAGTACTGAAAAAATGGATAGTTTATCTGTTGAACGTAAGTTGAATATTAAATTAATTTTTCACCTTATTTATCAAATTTCAAATATTGTATTCAGATCAGAAAGAAATCTGGATAGAAATATATATTACACGTAAATTTAATATAAATTGTGCTACTTCATTTTGATTGATTCATTTCTCATGGAAAAGTTTTATGTCAAAAAGAAGTAGGGGAGACCACCTTACAGTAGATAATGAACCTACAGTAGATAATCATTCATAAAAAGCACAAATATACCTAAAATAACTAACTCTAATTTTAATTTACTAACACATATAGCGTACTAACTATTAATTTAATCAAATTAATTATTTTACATACATTAGTATTTTAAATTAATGATAATCTACAGTCAGTTCATTATCTATTACAGGGTGGTCTCCGCTAACAGAGGTTCAATATAAGACAGTCATGTCTTCCGAAATGTCACAAACTAATGAATATAAATATAGAATAAAACCAGAGGTATTTTTTTAAAAGTAATAACAAATACGAAAATTGTTAATCTTGATGAAACTAATTTTAAACGAGAAATAAAAAATGTTTGAAAATATTTATATCTAGTTTATTTATTAAAATTTTAGCAGCGTCGCAAATTTCGAATAATCAACGAAAATTTCTTCCGAACACTAATAGTTTCATTGTGGCGATAAGACCAATAATTATTTTAGCACAATGCTTTGCATTACTTCCTGTTGATGGTACCAATACCACTGATGCAACAGAAATAAAGTAAGTTTCTAAACATTATTTTATATTAATTGAATTTAAGGAAGTTTCTACGTGTACTGAAAATTTGGTACAAATATCTCCCCCTATTCGTACCAAAAAAATCCGGCTATTTGTAAAGAAATTTCAGTACACGTAGCCACGGCCTAAATTTAATTCAATTTTTTTTCAGGTGGCATATTTATATTAGTAATTACTGGCATTCGTTAATTTTCGCAAATTATTATATTTTTATAATAAAATTTTGTATTAAAAAAAAACTATTTTGTTCCAGATTTACTTGGAAGAGTTTAAAAATTTTGTATTGCCTTATTGCAACAATTGGAACAGCAATCTTGACCGGTTTCAGTATTCACGGAGTTGCAACAAGTTCGATAACTTCAAAAAAAACAAGTAAATATTTAAAATTAAAAAAAAGCTATCGAAATAAAAAGTTGTCAGCAAAAGGTCTGGGCTCGAAGAATCTTACAATTAAAAAGATTATAATCTTACGAATTTTTTAAATATATAAAATGAAAAAATACCTTGTTTGCAGCAAATGTTGTGTTTTTTGGAACAACTGGAGTAACCACTTTGCTTTTTGTAAAGTTGGCTCGAAAATGGCCCGATTTTGCGGTCACCTGGCAAAATATGGAACGAGAATTATCACCGAGACACAATCGACGTATTTCGAAATTCAGCCTTGCTACGAAATTTAAAATAATGACATCCATCGTCATGATGTTAGCAGCATGTATGTTTAATATTTTATTCAAAGTATTATAAGTATAAATAAGATTAACCCCCTTCGGAACGTACTCACCGTTATCCATAAAATTTAAGAAAAATTCATAGTTTTTGCACCAAATCAATGAAACTTTTTTCATTTGATCCAACCTAATATTTATTAAATGTTCATTTAGACTTTTAGATCAGGATCTATTTGATTAAAAACATACCAATATATTATAAGATCAAAAATGTAGGCTTTAAAATATTAATGTAAACATAAATAATATTATTACCATTTTTTAATTAAGAAATTTGAATATTTCTTGGATTTTAGCTTTTTTATAATTAAATCCAAATTTATTGCTTTAAAAAAATTTATAATGCGTAATTTTTCATGAAATTCCATTGTGAGTTTCTATAGTGGAGCATACATTATCTATTCTCTCGGGATATGTGAGTGCAGTGGAATGCACATCTTTGAGCAATGATACAGATATTATGGTAGCCTACTTCACCTATCATTATCCACAGGTAACAATTGATTAATTATTCACAAATCTTAATTTCTTATTAATTCCTGTGATAATGTGCAAATATTGGAAATATAAGATTTTCAAAGGTACTTCAAAACACAAAAATGATATCGATTTCAGACCTTTAGTTGCAATTAAATAATTTTTCAATTAAAAATATGTATTTATATTATCATTAAATTGGCACGATTTTAATAAATCGATCATCTATAGATTATAAATCTGTCTGAATAACAAAATGGTTCGTATTATTGTTTTAAATTTTTTATTATTATTTTTGCAGATTCTTAGAGCATCTTCGTTTTCGATTTGGCAAGGAATTCTGGTCCAGTTCGTGAATATTCTGAGTACTTTTTGTTGGAATTTCATAGACTTGTTCCTTATCCTTATCAGTATCGCTTGCACTGATCAATTTCGACAACTGAATAGCAGATTGTATTCCATAAGAGGAAAGGTAAGTTTTATCCATAGATTTTTTTATTTTTTTTTTTTATTCACACGATAAACACGATAAATTCTATTTACACTATTTACACTTGCATGATGATTCAATATTTGTATTAAAAGTTATAATACACAATACAATTAATTTCTTTAAGCAGAAAATTGAAATACTAAAACAAGTTATTGCATGCAATTATTTTTGTTGAAGGGATTGAACCAATAAAAGGGATAAAATTAAAAATCATATCAAGTAAATTATGGAAACAATTTTTCCTTCTTTTCATTGAGATCATTTTTTCATGTTGTTAATACTTTGGCTGCGTCTAGTCGTCCCGAAAAATTTGAGGAGTTGGAAAAAGGAGAAGGGCTAGTCATCCCGAAAATTCGGGACGACGAGACACTTCGTAATACTTTTGTTTCAATCTATCAATAACTTCGATAACTTGTTCGTTTTTTATAAAAAATTAAAATACTGTTGACATAAGGGGACCGTCCGTAAACTACGTTATCAATGTTGGGCTATTTTGAGCCCACACCCCCTGCCGCCCTAAAAGTAACGTGACCCAGAATTCTCTTAAAACAAGGGGAGTAGGATAAGTTTTCACGAGAATAGGGGAATGAATTCTGTTGAATAAAATTAATTTAAAAAAAAATAGTTAAATTTTCAATCAAAAAAGATTTTCTATCGAAAGAGATGAACTTTCAACCCAAAAAGACGAATTTTCAAAAAAACAAAACAACACAAATTTCAAGCAAAAGTGGCAAATTCTCAATCTTGTTCTCAACAAAATAGTTGAACTTTTAACTAAATAGTTGAAGTTTTAAGCCATAAAGACAAATTTTTTCGAAGGCAGTTGAGTTTTCAACAAAAAAAGTTAATTTTAAACTAAGAAAGATACATTGTTAACCAAATGGTCAAATTTCAAATAAAAAAGATTAAAATTCAACCAAAAGCATTTTAATTTTCCAGCCAAAAAGATGAATTTACTAGAAAAAAGTTTATTTTTCTACCCGAAAAATTGAATTTTCAACAAAAAGGTTCATTTCCCACCAAGAAAAATAACTGATCTACCACAAAAGATAAATTTGCTACCAGAAGGTGAATTTTCAACCAGTTGAATTAAATTTAAAAAAACTAATTTTTAACAAAATAGTTGAATCATCAACCAAATAAATGAATTTTCAATCAAGAAAGGGTTATTTTAATCCAAATAGTTGAATTTTGAAATGAAACAGTATTTTTTAAACAAATAGTTCAATCCTCGAACAAAGATATGAATTTTCATTTAAAAAGATTAATTTTCTAACCAAAAATGCGAATTTTCAACAAGATACATCAATCTTCTACCAAATTGTTGTTTTTTTCAACTTATAAAAGATTAATTTTGAGATACAAAAATTAACTTGAACCAAAAAAAAACGATTTTTCAAAAAAGTAACATTTTAAACCAGAAAGGTGAATTTTCCACCAAAAAACTTAATATTTTATAAAAAAAAATGCGAATTTGGAAAAAATACATCAATTTTTAACACAAATGTTGAATTTTGACACCAAAACCAAGAATGGTCTACAAAACAGTTGAATTTTCAAACGAAAAATGTATTTTTTTATTTAAAAAATTAACTTTCTACCAAATTGTTGAGTTTTAAAGCCAAAAAGATTAATTTTCTATAAAATAGTTGAATTTTCAACCAGGAAATAGGAATCATCAACAAAATGGTTTATTTTCAACCAAATAGTTAAATTGTATACCAAGTTGTTGAAATTTTAAGCCAAAAGGACAAATTTTCTACAAAACAGTTGAATTTACAACCGGAAAATGTGAATTCTCAACAAAACATGTAATAGTTGATAATTCAACAAAAATATATTTTAATTTAAAATATAAAACAGTTGAATTTACAACCAAAAATTTACATTTTTAAAGAAAAACATGACTTTTCAAATAAGAAGATTAATTTCCTACCAAAAAAGACGATTTTCCAACAAAATACATAAATTTCAGTTAAAAAACATCCATTTTAATGAAAAATATAAATTTTCCACAAAAAATGGAATACATAGTTATATTTTAGGCAATTTTCAGCAAAAGGAACGAATATTCAACTAAAATGATCAATCTTTTAAAAAATGAAATTTCCACAAGAGTTCAACCCAAAATATGATTTTTTAACCAAGAAAATTAATTTTCTAAAAATGGAATAGTTACTGAATTAATTTAATTTATTTTGCATTTAAGCACAAAAAACGAGAAAACGGGGGAAAAGGGTATATTTCTTGATAACAGGGAAAGAAAGAAAGAATTTTCAAACTTATTAAGTTATTATTAAACAGTACCGTTGCGAAACTCCTCTCAAATTTGGTAACGTAGTTTATGTAACGACCCCAAGGTAGATTTCACATTCACTGATCGATATGAAAATCACAGGTCTAATTCTCTCTTCGTAAATAATCTTTAAAAGACAGTTAAAAAATACTGAACAAAAGTAAGAAAGGATTTGAGTGAGAGCAATCAATAATCAATATAAAAAAAAACTTCCCCGCCAACATATAGATTTATTTTATTTACAATTCTCTCTTCTTTTTTCAAATTATATTTAAGTCAATAGACTTGTGTTAATAATTAATTTTCATTCTTGATTCTAGAATCAATTTTCAAACATTTGTTTGCAAATATTTTTTTAAACAGTAAAATATGAAAGGGAACCATTTCTTGATTATATTCAGCTTCGCATGATATTTTCCATACTTTTTAACTAAAATCAACGACGTCAGCACTGTTTCGTTGTGAAGGCGATGCCAGAATGGTGGTGGACTGAAGCAAGAATGGATTTCAATCGACTTTCAACAATGACGAGATACGTCGATTCTCACATTTCGGACATCGTTCTCTTGTCCTTTTCCACAAATCTCTACTTCATCTGTATCCAGCTTCTCCACTCCTTCAAGTATTTACAAAAAATTGAATAAATTATATTTGAAAATTTTAATTACTTGTTTATAATACTTTTTATATAATCAGCATATCCGAGGATTATACCTATAAAATTATTATAAAAATTAACTTCACGAAAAGAATTTTTTATTTTAAAGAGGCTCATACTTAATCATCCAGATTTAAAATAACTTCATTTTTTCACAATTCTTCGAATTTAAAACAAATTAAAATTTTAAATAAGTATTAGAATTGTGGGCGCCCGCATGAAAAGGGTCCTTATATCTAAGAGATATTCGCGTTTTTCTAAGTTGACATCAAAATTATTATAAATGGGTTTGAGTGGGGGATGGTACTGGGACCTATAGTGAATTAATTGGGACTAAACTCAGATCCAGATAGTAACCGGTAGTAGATATATTTCATGTTGGAAGAAGAAATATAACATGTGTGCACACTGCATATGTATTCGGCTATATCTATACGTAACTCCATAACGTCCATGAGGGCCCTCTTCATGCGGACGCCTAAAACAAATGTTGATTTATTTGTAATTAGGAAGCACTTAACGTTGTCAAATCACAAATTAAAAATGCCAGAGTTAAAAAAAAGTTACAAGGCTTTCCCAAAGTGTGCAAAAAGTCATATGTAGGGGTGTGCAAAAAGCTCGAAAGTTCGGACCGAGTCGGGCTCGACTTTTTCGGGCCGGGCCGGACTCGAGAATACTCGAACTGTCAACAACCCGAAAAATTCGAGTACCCGGTTGGTTTTGAGAACCCGAGACCGCTCGGGTTCTCGAGTCGTGTCGTTTACTCGAATTGTATCTGATACTCGAAAATTTCGAGAACCCGACCTGTCTCGAGTTCTCGACTCCAACCACGTACTCGAATTTTTCGAGTACCCGAAACAATTCAAATATCTGAAACAACTCGAGTACTCGCAAGTTTCGAGAACCCGACCTGTCTCGGGTTCTCGGAATCAACCGGGTACTCTAAATGACATGAGAGGAGAAGGGGTAGTTCAGAAAGGAGGCAATTACCTTAAAATTTCAAACCATCAATAAATATAATCATAGTAACTTCTTCTTATAATCGAGTATCCAGTCACACTTCTGTATGCATTGAAAGTGCGACGCAGTAAATTTGCCTTAAAATTTAAAAAGTCCGCAAAAGTCCCCTGATTATGAATATCAACCCGGTAAGAAGGCTTGAATAGAATAGAATTAAAAATTTAAGATTTCAGCGTGAAAGTAGAGATCCCAGTAAAAAAAACTAATTCGGGAGGATTGCGGTGAATTAACATATTTAAATTCGCCCGAATTCTGCTTTCTGATTCGTTGAAACGATTTGGGCCAGAGCGAATTGAATGCGTGTCAATTCGCCTTAATTCGTGGTCGAAGTCATTTCGAAAAAAAATAATAAAAATTGCATGCCTCGAGACTCGAACCAACGATCTCAACAAGTGCATAAAGTCCAGAGGGCGACCAATGAGCTACGGGACTCATTGATATTTATTTTCAACGTATCCTTTATGCCGAGCGCGTCGGTTATAGCTTAGGAATTCGATTGAATAGGCCAGCCTTTAACTGTATTCGCGCTGGCCAATTCTGCCGAATTAGGGCTTGACTTGAAATATCGCGAATTAAAATGAATTGGCGGACACTAAAAATAATTCGTGCTGACGCATTCAAATGAATTAGAACCCCTAAAAAATTTTCGCTGAATTCGGGCGAATAGGATAGTTGAAGACTTTATTACTTTTCACGAATTTACACGAATTCATCACCATCTCCAATTCGAGATTGTCAGAAAGCAAGTTTCACGGGGGCTGCTGGCGAATTCTTCTCAATTCGTCCCAATTAGTTTTTTTTTACTGGGATAATCCTATTATTTTTAATACCTGATTTTCCCTTCAGGCTTCAATGTTCAAGAAAGTAATAAGTGGCACAGAAATGTAATTCCCGTCTATTCACTTAGTGTTAATGACTCTCTTTCCTATTCCAAAAAGAAAGTTAGATATGAAGTGTGTTCAATTCAGTTTAATTCATTCGCGAAATGTGTATATTGAATTTTCTGAATTACCGGTTTTTGAATTCAAGTTAGGAAGGGTCTATTACAGTGAATTCAAGTTTACATTGCGGAGAGATGGTGTGACTTCAATTCAAGAAATCTGAATTGATTTTATATGAAACGTATTATCCTCAATTCCAAATGGTATAACTGAATTGAATGAAATAGGATTTGTGATGCCGAGATATCAAAAAGAATGTATGTATTCTGAAAACATTACTGAACTTGAATAATTATTTAAATAATTATTTAATTAATTAATATAATTATACATACATATAGTAATAATAAATTCTTTAATAATCGTCAGCAAATTGTACGCAAAACTGCTTTTAGTATTAGATAGGTAGAAAATTATATTTTTCAAACTGTATTGAAACGTATAGCAGTTGCTTCTTTCTAATTACTGTTTCTGGTTTAAGAGGACGAAGGGAAAATCAGGTATTAACATGAATTGAAATTTTCAATCCTATTCAAGCCTTCTTACCGGGAAGGTTACTTTTTCGAAACCTGGTGCAACAATTTTTTAAACGATTCTTTTAAACAAGTACATTATTTCTCAAGATAATAATTTTCTGAAATTATTTTCGGAAAGTTCATGAAAAGAAAAAACTTTTATGTCGTAACAAATTTTTAATTAAACGATCCGTTTTCAAGTGAGAGCGTTATAAGCAATTGAATTTGCACTAAAATAATTGACGTATTTGCGGCTGCATATCTCGGCAACTATTCAACCGAAAAGTTTCGAAAAAATGTAGATCTTTCTCTCTGTTACCACTGTGAAGACATCGTTCTTTTGTTAATAACAATTGTTATCAACAAAATCCTAGATTTACCAGATCTGATCTCTTTATCCGCATACAAAACAATCCAGTTTAAAAGTCATTTATATAAATCCTAGAAACTGCAAAATTATACAATTTTATATTATTATTTTGCAGTTAATCGTTTATGAGGCCGTAATTAACAAATTGTTTGAATTAAGAGCAAATTTAAGAGATATGAAAGATTTCTTTGTACCTGATTGAAAAGATCAAATTCGGTAAATCTAGGATTTTGTTGATAACAATTGTTATTACAAAAGAATTATGTTTTCAGAGTGGTAACATAGAGAAAGATTAAGAGGAAGCTAACAGATAAATAACTAAAAAAATCGAAAATCTTAACTGTAAAATTGCAGCTGGGGCAGACCAAATATTATTCTGCAATTAATTGTTTATAAGGCCATAGTTAGCAAGTGATTTGAATAAAAAGTAAGTCTATAAGAGACAAAGTTTTTTTTTATCTTATTTTAAAAACACGTTTAAAAACTAAAGCTATATCAAATATCCGTATTTGTTTATAAAAATTGTTATTAACAAAAAAACGATTGATATTTTTGCAAAGTAACCAAAGTATTATATACATTTTTTAAACACGCCCCAGCATCAAAAGTATAAAGTACTATAGTCGAGAACGCTACCAGCCCTAAGCCTGGAAAAAGGGCAAAGGGAAAATTAGGAAAATAAGAGGTGAAGGAAAATGAGTGAAGTGACGAGTGGAGAGGGAAAGAAGGAACGGAGGGCAAGGACGCAAGTCAGCCAGGCCCTTCGTCGATTTCGACCATAAGACGCAAGTCACCGGCAGCGCCTCGAAATTTGCTAGAAGCCGAAATGCATTTAAATTTCCTGCCTTCCTTGCACTATTTTGAAATCCTTAGAATTCCCTGAATTATCTGGATATAGGAATTCTAGCAGTTCAAGGAATTCACGGAATTCAGAGAACTCACGGTATTCAAGAAATTTAGTGAACTCGCGTAATTAAAGGAATTCACGGGATTCAAGGAGTTTATGGAATTCAAGGAATTTACGAAATTTAAGAAATTTACGGAATTCAAGGGATTTACGAAATTCTAAGAATTCACTGCATTCAAGGAATTTACGGAATCAAAGGAATTCACGAAATTCAAGGAGTTTACTGAATTCAAGGAATTCAAGAAATTCAAGTTTTGTGCAAATCAAATCGCTTCAGGAATTTCCGAACTTTTCGGGTACCTTTCGTGTACCCGAGCCGCTTTGAGAACCCAAAATTTTCGGGTACCCGATCTTTTTCGAGAACTGTCACCTGTTCGAGAAACCGAAGTTTTCGGGTACCCGAACCTCTTCTAGAACCCGCAATTTTTGGAGCTTTTGAAACTACAGCGCCCGGCTCGAGTTCGGCCCGGCCTGAAACTGATCGAGCCTGGCTCGGCTCGACTCAAAGTTTTAAAAGCTCAACTCGGCCTGCTCGAATATCGGACTTAGATAGGGCTTTTTGCACACCCCTAGTTACATATCTGTTCTATGTCCTTCTAAAAGAAACGATCAATTCTGACCCAATTTTAGTATCATTAACAATATTAATATCAAGATTTAGCTGTAAACAAACATTCTAGACTCTCCACTTTGACTAAATTTATTAAACTCCTTCTAATGACAGCAAAATGTAATTACTTTTTTGTCAAATAACTTTATAGCCCAAGGGGTCAGAATTGAGAATTATTTGTTTGTTCAGTGTCGTGACAAAACTCGTTTATGTGTTTGTGTTATTAACACGGATAAGGAATGCTTATTAACTTTATTTATATCAATTCTTTACTTGATCAATAATAATCGAATGTAACATAACATTTGTTGGAAGGGAATATCAAAAAAGGAAAAATAGCTTTTAACCATTTTCGTTCGAAATAATAAAAACTTTTTCAATTTACATGTAAGAAAAATATATTTCCATCATAAACTATCATTCAATTAAAATCAGATTTTAACAAAAATGTGTTGTTTATTCTTTAAAGCTATCTTGAGTGGCAGGTATTGTCGAGGTATTGAATTTGCCCTGCTTTAAACAGTAGAATCCAACTACAAAAATGTGCCGGGGGATTGAATAGCAGTTTTTACAAAATTAAATTAAAGTTTTAATAATATTTTATATATTATATATTATAATAATATATTATATTATAATACATCAGTATACATAACATATATATGATAAAAAAATTTTAATGTATATTACCTGTTTATTTCGAATCTTGATATCATTTTTGTACGTGGATAATAGAACTTTCCACATTGTTTTGTTTCCACATTGAATGGTGTTAAATGAATCTAAAATGTTGTAGAAAATAATTTACAAAGGAATTTTAAAATGAGTGTCCATTAATTACGTAAGGTTTTTTGGGGAAAGGGGGTCAAAACATTTCTAACGAAAGTTTCATCTTTCTAATTATTTTAAAAATATATACTAATTCAAACCTGTTTTGTCTGTTAAAATTACCTTTTAAACCATTATGCGCATTAGATAATTATATTTTTATTTTGTGATATTTCATGTTACATTATACGTCCAATAAATATATTGTAGTCTTGAAGTATGGTGTACAAGTTTCATGAAATCACGTGGAATTCCTGAAAATCTGTGCAATCTTTTGAACATTTTTTAAATCCCCTACATTTTTTTAAATAATGTTATAATTCCTTAATATTCTTGGAATGCCGCGGATAACATACATAATCTCTTGGAATCCCTTTAAAGTGATTAAGGTCCTTGGGAATCACTTGAAGTCCTTCAAAATCGCGTAAAATCGTTTGGAAATTTGTTGAATTCCTTAAAAATTTTTTAATCATGTGAAAATTCCTTAAAATCCTTGTAATTACATGGATATCATACATAATCTCTTTGAAAGTCCGTCACAACAATTAAGATCCCTGGAAATCCCTTGAAATCCTTTAAAAATGATAGAAAATTCTTTGCAATTTCTTTAAACCTTTTTATATCCATAAATTCGCTTAAAATCTGCAAAATCCTATGAAAATCCCTTAAAATCCTTTATAATATTCTGAAGTCGTTTCAAATTCTATCGTTAGAGTGTTAATTCACCACTTAGGTTTGTGAGGGAGATTTTTTTGGTTTCATGATACTGGCACATCGAATTGGTTTTCATAATTCAAACAAAAAATTCTATGAGACAATCAAATTTTTTCGCGCATACTTTTGAAGCTTTTGAAATCTCTTTAAATTATTTGAAATTCTGTGAAATCATCAACACACCTTTAAATATCTTGAAATCCCTTAAAATCGTTCGAAATCCCGTAAAATCTTTTGACATTCCTTGAAATCCGCTCAAATCTTCGAAATCCCAATAAAATCCCCTGAAAACCATCAGTGAAAATGCTTCGGTGTGAAATATTTCGAAATCTCTTAAAATCCCTTGAAATCCCTCGAAATCCCTTGAAATCCTTTGTAATCCGCGGAAATCATTCTTAATTTCTTAAATTCTTAAAAAATCCTTGAAGTCCTTTAAAATCTTGTGAAATTCCTTGAAAGAGCTGAGATTCTCTCTGGAATTTTACTAGGCAATTTCTTTAAGCTGTTGCAATTTGTAATTCTTTTTAATACTCTGTAGTCCTTCGAAATATTTTTTAAAAATCTGTTGAAATCTCGTTTACAATGAAAATAATTGATCTATTTTCGATAGATTGAGTAAAAATGCAAAATCTTACATAAAAAGCGGGGGGGGGGGCGAATACCTTATGAATCCTTGCAATAGTATTAAATTTCAAAAATCATCCTTACGTAGTAAATGGACGTTTCCAAACAGATTTTAGATATTCGCTATTCGAGGGATTGACCATAGCAAGTTTTATCTACACCTGAAGTCGAGAATTCGAAGAATTTACCAGAATTCGTTCATATTCTTTTGAATTCTTTCTGCAAATACTTTGATTTACGATTAGAAAATGTTTTTGAATTGAAGTATTTGCACATGTGCATGACCGTTTGTTTTAGGATCTTGCAGCACAATTTTCTTTCTAAATTCTAAGAATTTTTGTTATCTCTAGTGAAGCTAGAGAAATTTTTTTTACAGCTAAAGACTATAATCATTTTGGTTTAGACTTGTAGATGAAAAACCGCTATTCGCTTTTGATGTCGATTTACAAATTTGTTGAATATTTTTTTTAAATTTCAGAATATGAGTACTAATTAATTTTAGTTCATGAAATTATTGGTGAATTACAATTTTTCGACAGCCCCATGAGAAATGCAGTTCAGACAGCGTATTTTTGCTTCTCTTTTGGATTTTTGTTGGTGAGGACTGCTGCAGTTTCTTTGTATGCGTCAGGCATACACGATGAGTCTGTGCTTCCAGCTGCAGTTTTATACAGTGTTTCGAGTTCCAATTATTCCACCGAGGTAGGAAAAAATTGATTTATTAGAATCAGACTCATAATATGTAAAATTATAAAATAATTTTGATCCGGCTTGAAGGACCATTTGTTTCGGACTTTATACTTTTATGCGCAAGTACTCTCATAAAGATAAGCCTGAAATACTTTTTAAAAGAGAGTATGAAGCAAACATTAAAAGTACAATAATATAATAAAATGATAAAATATGAGATAAATAATTCACAATTATTTCACACATATTTATAAAGCAAAGGGACATTTTACTAATTTGAATTTTTTGTTAGGTCGATAGATTTTTGACACAAGTCACAACTGACAATATCAGTTTCACTGGGATGAAATTCTTTTCCATCACCAGAAGCCTCGTTCTGACGGTCAGTAATAAATTGAAAATTTACTGGAAATTCTTTTTATATTTAGTCCATAGCCCATTATTAACATGCGTAGAAAAATACTGGGAATCCTCTAAAAATCTACTTCTTATAGATTTCAAAATTTTGTAAAAAAAAGTGTTAGAGGGGAGACAAGAAGGGTTAGGGAAATGAGGTGGGGGAGCCGAGAGGGAAGGCGAATTCATCTTTAAACCTCGCTTTAAACGATGTTACCGACTATAATTTCCTTTGTAAAAAAATTCTTCGAAATAAAAAAAAATGTAAATCTCCGAAAAAAATTATCTGAATTTTTTCATTTAGTATTCTGAACAGCAAATTCAAAATGAAAAAGACTTTAGAAGTAAGAATTTAATTAATTATTTTTTTTTCAAATAAATGGTGATTTTGAAATTTCAGGTGGCAGGAACCATCGTCACTTACGAACTAGTCCTCGTCCAGTTTAATTCAGTTCAACAAGCCGAACCATCAAATATCACCAAAGTTTGCGAAATGAAATAAAAACATTTCTTAACCCCTAGTTGGAAAATAAATTCAGTTACTAATATTTTATTTAAAAGAAATTTGAAAATATTAGGGATGTGACTCAATAAATGGTTAAGGATAAAAAATTTGATAATTGTAATTATGTTTATCATAGTTTTTTTTTATAAAAAGAGTCTTATAAAATAGAATATAATACTGTTTATGTTGATGTCACTTTTATCTTTGGACTAGTCTCGATGGTGTAATTTGTTCAATGAATTGATATTCACAGTTATTAAACATCTCTTCATTTTCATCTGACTTTTTTCCCCCTTCTTGTGACTAAACTCTATTTTCTCAGAGCCAGGTTGAATTGAAGGAGCACAACTTCATATGTTACGATTGCCCCAGCAACCTATTAGAATAATTAATTTTAAGTTTCGGGTAAACTTTTCCGAAAAAGATTGTGATACGAAAAGTTTGATATAAAAAATATTGCAAGTTTTTCGATTAGTAGAAGATTTTAAATAGGGCAAGATTACGATATCCGTGGCGACGAAGTATTTATGTGATTTGCTATAGGGTTTTGTTGCGAGAAACACAAATCTGAAAGTTTTAAATCGATATCTCGAATAGTTTTCGAGATATGAATTTGTTTTCTTCGATTCTCTGACCAGTTACAGGGTTGACTTCCCGCACCCCATGAGGCGTTGGAATAGGGGTCGGGAGTGAGACCTGCATTATTCGATTATTTAATTTAATAGAAAAAAAATCGATATCTCGAAATTTATTCGGGACATTGATTTAAAAATTTCAGATCCGTGTTTCTCGCGAAAAATCCCATCGAAATCCATATTTAGATATTATGTTAATCAAAAACAAAAGTCAATAATTTTAACATAAAAATCGATATATCGAAAACTATTTGATATATCGATTTAAAACTTTGTCGCCACGGATATCATAACGTCCCCTTGAATAGGACGATCTGGATCAAAAATGTATTGAGTAAGATAAATTGTAAAACTACTTCAAGAAAAAAATACTTTGAGTAAAAAATAATAAAAAATATTTCTTCAAAATTGTATTTAAATTATTTTCGTACCGCAAGCATAAAATTCCTTGTAATCGAAAAAAATCGTAATCCTGTCAAGGCCACTTCATCGGTGGTGAGTTGAACTTGAAGTCTCTGAGCCTGAATAACAAACAAATACTTTCATTGTAAACAAACCTGTCGTGACACTAATTATAATAGAATATCACTCCGACTTGTAATTTTCAGCATGCGCTTGGAACTTGTTTTTTTTTACATTTACCTCTGATGTGTACGTCGGAGATGTACAAGTGTAAAGACAGGGTAGCACGACTTTGCTTTGATCATTGATCCTTGCAGTGAATAATGTCACAGCAATTGTTCTTCCAACAAGGAAGATGAACGACGTGAAAAAATATATTACGTTGATCGTTTTTCCATCCTCTGGAAGCCTAAACACAAATAAAAAATGTTGTTTTCTAAAAGAAATGAATAATAATTATAGGAAAAATAATTGAAGTAGAAAAATTTGAGTAAAAACAATAGCAGTATAAAATAACAACTTCAGTGGCAACTTTCATTAAAAAAACGATTGAAATAGAAACCATTTTTCCTTTTTTAATTATAAAAATTAATTATCTTACGAAAGGCCGTTTAGAAGTTGGAGACAAATGAAATAAAGATTGTTGACAAAGGAGAGAAAAATAATCGATGAGATTTCGTCATCCACTTTTTTGACCAAGGTGCTTAGAATTGCAAAGTTTTCTCGAAGTTCCTTCCATTCTCCAGGACTGAATTGTTTCGATTCATTTGTCGTGACTTGTTTGTTCAATTGTTTGTACCTTTCTGCTAAGCCAGTGGAAATCTAAGAAATTATATTTGGAATTCATAATTTTTTTGATAATAATTAATTAGATCACAATACCATGTTGAAAAAGCAAATCAACATTTTTTTCCTTATTTACCAGCATTATGAAGAGATCAGTAAAATTCCACGTGAATGTTGCAATTCTGCTGATGATAAAGGTGTAAAGCCCCAGTGTGAAATTGTACTGCACTGAAAATCAGTTCAACTAATTAATTATAAAAAATATTCCGCTGAAAATTATTTGTGCACAAAAGTTATTTATCTCAGATAAAATTTTTGTTATAAACAATATTTCTCTGTGAAATTGATTTCGTAAAAAATTCTTGCTCTGAAAATTTATTATTATGCACAATTCTTTCTATAGAAAATTAATTTTATTTACATGCACAAAATCACTGGATCTTAGAGTAATTACCATGCCTCACAAGAAACGGATGTGACCTAACCGTATAAATTTCGAGAAATTCATCGAAAGTCGAATTTGCCCAAGATTCTGATGGGGAGTTTGAAGCAAAACTTAGAAGATGTTCCCCTAAAGCTGGCATTAAAATTGATGCAGACATAATTGAGAATATCAATCGCAATTTTGGCCTTGGCGTTTTACATCTGAAAAAATTATATTTCTCAACCAAGGAATAAATATTTCGAACAAATAGGTCAAAAAACCCTTAGAGAATTAAAAAAATTCCGTAATATGCAATCGATATACATATATAGGATATTCCTTCAAAGCGAAAATTTCGATATTAAATATTCCTTCATTTGAAATATCGCAATTATTAATAGAAAGCACGTGGAACTTTTGAGTATCCCAAAAACATCCTAGTATCCTATGGATATTCCAGGGTTATCGGAATTTTCGTTTTGATGAGATATACCGTAGATATCTTGTTGGTATGAGGGATGTTTTTGGGATATATTTTAAACTTTCATATGAATAGCGTATTCTGGAATCCCCTGTTGTTATTAGGGGCCCCACAGAAACATCGCAGTATATCATACTAAGAGGTAAATTTTTGCCTAGATAGGATATTCTGTACATATCTTTAGGATATCTATGGATATACATGGGATATCCTGGAGTCAAATGTTTTTAAGAGGAAGTTTTTAGGATATCCTACTGATATATAGCGATATTATAATTTCCGTCTTGTTGGAACATCCCGTATATATCCCTAAGATGTTCCCATGATATCTACACGGAGAAAAATGCGGATTTAGGAACAAGTTTTGAGGACCAGAAGTTTAAAAGTGAATCCCAAACATCCCGGATCGTGTTTAGAAGTTCAGGACTGAGAACTATAATTTAGGAATCGGGATCCACGATGAATATTTCGAGCCTCTTTCCCGACTGAGTCGGGACTGATTCCTAAACTGTAGGTAGCCACTGCAGGCCACGAATGTAAGCAGCCCTTTCCTTCTGGATAGAGCGCTGGGCGCACAGTACTCTTCTAGCAAAATTAATCCTGGATCCGATTTGCTCGAAATAAAGGACTCAGTTCCTATTTTTCGAATTCTATTTTTCTCCGTGTAGGAGCAAAAATAGGATATCCCGGAATTCCATGTTCTATGAAGTGTCCTAAAAACATCCCAATCTATCCTATGGATATCGAAAATTTTGCCTGGATGGGACATTCTGACATTCTGACAGCGCGAAATTCTGTGCTGCTAAAGTGTGATCAAGTTCCAAGGTTATCTTATTTAGGGTGGTCAACAAAAAAAATATGGATTTTCTAAGTTCCACCCTCTCATTTTGTGATAGCCTGTGAAACAATATTTTCCTAATTTTTAAAAATGTTCAAAAATATTTTAGAGGTGGCTCCCGACCCCACGCCTAGCCCAACTAATTTTGACTGAAAAGAACTTTCACATCTTGGTTTCTTTCTGGTTTTTCTTTCTTTCTGATACTCAAAAAATTAGGGAAATATTTTTTCACCAGATAAAACAAAATGAGAGGGCGAGACTTTACAAAATTTAAATTTTTTTGTTCGTCGACCAAATCTTATGGATATCCCACGGATATCATAATTTCCGTCTTTGTGCCGGAATATCCCGTAGCTATTTCTGTAAGATGTTCGCTTATAAATGGGATATGAAATTTTTCGCTTTGATCGGATATCTCGTAGATATCCCGAAGATATCCCTAGGATACCTATAAATTAGATATCCCAGAATATCCTGTATATTGTATGTTAATATTGTATATTCTTTTACTGTTCCAGACCTAAGCAGATTTACTATATGGATAAAAGTTGTTTTACTTATTTAGAATCGTTATTTTCTTGATAATTATCGATAGATAAGATAATAATCAACCTGTCTATGTATTGCTCCATGGTTCTCCAATCATGTTGAAGCGATATCCATCGCGGGGAGAGAGTTAGAAAAAGAATTGTCCCGATTAAAGTGTTTACATAAAATACAGCACCCACGGTCGCATCAGAAATTCCTCCTATAACAAAATAAAAAATTAGATTTTTGTAAGAGAAATTTTTTTGCTCATTGAAAAATAATATTTTATCATTTATTATTAATCAGTTCTAATCTATTAATATTCTTGAGCGCTATCAGTTACAGTTAAAACTCATTATTCAAATTTGCTCAGTGTTTAATTAGTTTGAAAATAACTGTTATTTTATTGTAAAAAATATTATAGTCGATTTCGAAATCAAAAGCAAAATGTAAATATCAAACATATTTTAGAATTACTTATCAGGTTTAGAAATTTAAGTTGGATTGAAAACGTCAAAATTTAAAATACTCCATAGTTTACTTTTCTTGAAATTTTTTAGCTTCAAAAAGGTATCTCATGATTTAAAAATCCATTTAAAAAAACGAAAAGTCTAAAAAATCACAAAAAACAACTGCCTTTTTTCTGAAACTCAAACATTTGGGTTTATTCGAAAAATATATGAGATACGGAGAAAAGTCCACGGCG
The DNA here is from genome assembly GCA_932178445.1 of Andricus quercusramuli. Lineage (NCBI taxonomy): Eukaryota > Metazoa > Arthropoda > Insecta > Hymenoptera > Cynipidae > Andricus > Andricus quercusramuli. Next base: position 469,669 of record CAKNXH010000164.1, on the reverse strand, counting down.
AAAGTTATTTTTTTTATAGTTCTGTACAAAGTAACCGTTGCAATTTTCAATATTTCGAATTGTTTTTCAAGTATTTCCAAAAATTTGAATTTTTTTGCAAAATGGTTGTTTTTTCTGTGATTACTTTTCGTAATGAAAACATCCTAAATATTGAAAAATTCAACAAGAACTTTCGGTTAAAGATCTTCAAAAGGAATAAGTTTTCCGTTGGACTTTTTCCTTATCTTGTATATTTTTTCGTAAACCCCCATCTTTCTTATTTGCAGAAAAAAAAATTATGTAAATTAATTTTTTCAAATTTCTTCGTTATTTTGAAAAATGCCGCACTAAAAAAATTGTGCCCGTTTACTTTCCAAAGAATGTTGGACTTTTTTAACAATTTAAGCTACAGTCGAATCAATTAAAATTAAAATATCGTGCTAAATCTTTTTTAATAATAAGTGTCTGGTACTTTTACAATCAACCAGAGACTAAGAGATTAATTATGCCATAAATTGAGATTAGGACAAAATTTCCAAAAAGATATTTCTAAGCGAAATAAATTATTCATAATGTGACACATGAGCGAGCTGTGACAAGGCAGCAGAAGTGATTGTCAAATCAGATTGACAAGTCAGCAGAACTGCAGTGGCGGACGGCGGACAGGCGTGTGTATATGGGGTGGCCGCTAACCCGCGCCCCATTCGCTAGGCGCTCCCCAAGCATCTCAACGCCTCCAAAAAGTAATCTGTGTTTAAAGAGTAGGTGTTTCTAGAAAAATTCTATTAAAAAGTTCGAGAAAGTAAACCGCACAATCCATTTATATTTTCAAAAATTCTGTTCCACCCTGATAGAGAGCGTAGCCCACTCCGCCATTGAGCAAAAGTGTGTGTCAAACACTTCTATACTGTCATAGCACATTTTACACATTATAATTAATTTATTTCGCTTAGAAAAAACTTTTTGCGCATTTTTTATAATTTCTATTTGTGGCATCAGTAATCTCTTCTTCTCGGATTGACTGCAAAAAGTACCAGACATTATACATTATACATAACAATTTTGTGAGGCCTTCACTTGGGGTGATCGCTAGAGAGATTGATCAGCAACCTGGGTCGGAGCAGTGTTGCGGATCGAACGTGCCATTTAAATAAATAACACGAGAATTCCAGATCAATTTAAGATATCTATACCCAACACCTATATACCTATATACCTTATACATATATAGCCACCTACACACTACTACTTTCCAACCGAGCAAGTCACGCCTACCCCGAAAGTTTGAACAAACAAATGGGCTTATAATTTCGAAATTTTCGAGATTTTTGATATAATTAATAAAAATAATTTACCGTGAATTTGAAACGTTTTAGAGCTGAAGGTTTTTAGCATGTGTATCAGACACACTACTGTCATTACAGTATTTCCCATAATAACAATGTAAGCGAATAAAGTTCGCGGAGAAGTTTTTTCGAACTTGAATTTTTTCGGCGTACTTGAGCGAATTCCAGAAATTGGGAGGATGCCAAAAAATTGAGCGACCAGCAAAATTAAGCCAATTGCAGATGAAAAATTATCAGGATTCTGTAAATAAAAATAAAATAAAATTTTAATTTTTACTAAAGTTCATATAGTAACAAATTAAAAATGTATTTCTTAATTAATTGAGTTCACTTACTTGTGTATCTATAGAATCTCTCCGTCTAATATCATTGCTATTTCCAAGCAAATTTCCCCTTTTTGGCGAGGGAGGTCCATCAACTCGGCGTTCAATGCCTGTAACTTTATGAGAAGATTTTCCAAAAAAGGACAAACCTTTTTTTTCAACCTTAAAAGGTTCAGCAGCATCAAAAGCTTCTACTTTCTTAACTGCCATTTTTCTACTCCAGCAATGTAATTTCAGCCTTCTTCGATTATGTTTATTAAGAGATGAACTTTTCATCTCTAATTAAATTTTATCTTCCAGTGTAACTTCAAATTTCTGAATTTGGAAAACTTCATCCTAAACAGAAGAAACGTGTCGAAATTCTTAAATTTCTTCCTTAATAGTTATTAATTTTCTTGAATAATAAATTATTGAAAAACTTATTTTATCATTTATGCATTTACAAGGTGCAGTAGCGATCCTACAAAATTAAACTTGAATAATAATATTAATTTAAAAACCGCTACACTCTTCAATTCTGCACCACGAAACTACACCCAATAATGGAAATCAATTGAAAAAACAATACTTTTCAAATGCTTTTCGATATTGGGTCTAAAGATTTGCTATATATATAGAATCAAGCGGTGTAGGGTTTTTTAAATTGCGATAATTATTTGTAGGCATCCACAATATCTACATGAAAAGGGCCCTTAGGGGCCGTTCAAGTATTACGTAAGCATACTTTTCCCTATTATTGAACTCCCACCCCCTTGTAAGCATATTTTTGTATTATGAATATGCAACAATAAGCATCTATTTAGACCCATCCCTCCCTCTTAAAATACTTACGTAATACTTAAGACTATTCAATTGAATAGTCTCTTATTGCTGGTTCTAATTCAAATTTAGGGAAATACTCAAAAAACAATTCGACATATCGAAAAATGCAATGGTCACTTTAGTCTGAAAGCAACCGGAATTTATACCAAATTTTGTGTAGTTTTACTGTCTACTAGGATTAAGCTGAGTTGAATTTAAGTTTAAAATATTTAATTTTTAAATGCATAAGATTGTGTAGAGTCGTGTATAGAATTTTTCGTGTAGAATATTTCTGATGCAGAGTTCAATTTTGTAGAATCGCTACCGCCTCTGTTTATAACTGTTCAATACAATAAAAATCAATTAAAATAACTTCTTGTCCGCTTAGACACATGAAATTATTTCAAGTCTATAAGTATAAATGGAATTCAAGAGAAAAATTCAGTGAATTTAATATTTTGGGTTTCTTTAACTTTTTTAGAACAAATTTTTATGCCAAAAGCTTCTGTGGAATTTAGTAATTATAATTGCAGAGGGACGTTGAATTTAATTAAATATTACTTGAATATTAATTGAAGAATTATAATATTTGAATATAATTCAAACTTCACCTTTTACTAAAATTATTTCGATATAAAAGAGGCCGAATAAATTGCCCATCAGAAATTTGTCATTTATATGGTGTCGGTTTCAGATCAACGATTAATTATTTTGTATGGGAGGAGGTGTCATCTGTAGTTAAAAAATAGAGAAAATACAAGCTGTTGAATTAATGATCAATATTACGTCGAAGATGATAAATTTCTTTAAATCTCTTGAATAAAACCATTTTTAGACAAAGAGATTTTCAGAAATAACAAAATTTTCTAACCGCCTAAAATATATATCTTTTTAATTAAGGGTAACCAAGAGAGTATGAAAATACAAAACTAAGAGATCAAGAAATGTATTTGCGTTGAATATTAATTTAACACGTTGCTAAAAGGTCGCTTAACATGACATGCGGTAACCATTAAAGAACAAAATTAAATAATCTTTTTAAAATATGTGCCGAACAGAAAAATATTTCAAATATGGGAAAAATGACTATTTAAACAATTTATTTGATTTTGACTTAATCGCTTTAAAATATCAACTCATTTTATAATATGGTAATTTAATATAGAGCGTTATCGGACATTTTATAAACAATATTGCGTAAAAGTAGTGACCATTGTTTACTGTTATTTAGAAACAACGTTGATAAATCAATTTTGCACTTTACTAAAATCTTCATAAACACAGAATTAACAATTTTAGCGAGCATTATAAATAGTTTAAATAATTAATATTGAGTTTTATCCTCAAATAGGCATTCAGCGTGACCAGACAAAAAACTTGTGGGACAGACTTTGAAGTATTCAACTCTATAACTCTTTTTAACTTAATATACGTGATATCTGTGAATCGAAAATATATAAAAATGGTGTTAATATTATGTTAGATTTTTTTATTTTAAATTTGTAGTTTGGAACAGGTGCGTGACAAAACATTTTGCGTACTTTTTTATTTATAATTTATAATATAAGACGTCTGAAATGTTGGAACTTTACTAATTTGTTCTTTAATGTAAATACTTTACTGGGATATTTTTAGAAACATTTATTAAGCACAGGAAAAGTGGAAACGACTGGAACTTAAAATGATCAACTATTTGGTAATCACTTTATATTGAAAATATATATTTTTAAACCGGTAAAATGAAAAAATTCGATAAAAATATTATGAAATTCAGATATTTGTTCTTTCAGACAGGTTTATTATTTTTTTAGATGTTAATTTTCATTGGTTATCACACATTTGATTTCATTTTAGAAAATAATTTGTTGAGTTCAATGTAACTTTTTAGTTTAGAATATACTGTTGGGATAATTATTTTTAATTTGTAGTAACTATTTATTTAAATTCTTTATTGTGCATTTATTTCAAATATTTAAGAATACATTTTTCTTGTGAAAATTCTAAACTGATCTACTAACAATAATTTAAATCATAGTTAAAAATTGTGAAAATTGTATTATACCTGATCCATTTTTTATTCCATAATAGAGAACTAAAATCAAATTTGTTTTGAGTGACCAATCCTTATTTTCCACTTTTAAAATCGCCAAAATTCAAAATGAATATTTATCACTATATTTTTTACTTGTAAATAATCAATTTTCGAACCTTTCTCTTTCAAGTAGAAACGCATACTGAAAGTCAGTCTCTCGACACAGTATTTATTAAACTATAGCACATGCGCCTCTTCCTGATCATGTCTGATCAGATAGGTGACCACACTACTTGAATTTGATAAACTAAATATTTACGAAAAACATGAAATTCAATTATTTCTTAAGATAATTGTCGTACCAAGAATCAGGTCTCTGGAAACAAAGTTTTTATTCAAAATTAAGATCAAAATTAATCCAAATAGATTGGTTTGAATCACCCCCAAAAAAAAAAGTTTTTATGATTTTAAGAATTGAAATGATATTATCAGTCAAAGGCTTTATGAAAGAAAAAACATTACATCATATGAAAAAAAGTTTAAAACTTACAAATAAAATATTTTAACAGTTTTTTTCTGTATCATGACTCAGTTTTTCGGAAAAAACATTTAAAAAACATTTAAATATTCTTATTTGTTTAGAAAATGCTTTCTTTCGAAAAAATGGTTTTATATTTATTCATAAAACAAGTTGTTTTATGGATCTCAGTTACGGAAAAATTTATTTTTAAATTGAAAATAATAGAGCTGTAGAGAATGTTTTCCCCGAAAAATGAACAATACTCAAAAAAATGTTGGTTGAACCAACCCGAATTATTCTGGTTAATTCAACTAGAATAGAATGTTAAATATATGATCTTACTATAAATTCTGGTTAAAAGTATCAGAATAAGTTTCTGGTTGGCAATTTTCTGGTTAATGTTACCAGAAATTCGGGTAAATTTAACCAGAATTTCTGTTAAGGTTAACCAGAAATCTTTACTAGACAGTTTTCTGGTAGCTGAAGAATACAACGCTCTGTTCAACATAACCAGATATTCTGGTAAACTTAACCAGATGTTCTGGTAAGCTGAACCAGATATTCTGGTACCCATCGATTTTCGACTATCGAATTTCGATACTTTCCTGTCTTCATGGACTCTTCCTAACCCCTCTGAAATTATATGGTCTACATCCCAAAGAAAATAATCTAACAAAAGTTTCCGACAACAGAGTGCAGCAACTATGTTCCGCTTTGCTAAAATTTCGTCTCTCTATAATCTATATGTGGATATATTAATAAATGACGATAGATACAACACTCGAAGCAAAAGCAGCATATTGTTGATGCATTCTGTTTTTGAAACTGTTCGTTAAGACTATTTTGTTTGGGATTTTACGTAATATGTACTTAGATCACTTGCTTAATACCAACATTCTCGAACATTCACTTTGTTTATTTTTTGTCAACAATAATAATATTTTTGAGAATATTTTTCAAAGACACCCAAAAATATGTGCTTGGTTTGGAAGTATTCAAGTATCCCTGTACTACAGGTGTTTAGACAGATAACGCGCTGTTTTTTCTTATAACACAACTAAATTCACGGTTCACTATAATTATTTATACTTATATAACTGAAAATACAAATAACAAATCGCGATTGTTCGAGAATTAGGTATTTTCACTTCAACCATCAGCTAACTTCACTTCGTCGAGTGCTGAGGGGAAAACAATAGATCAAATGCATGGGACAAAACTTTATTTTGGTAATATCTTCATTATGAATAATAATTATTACTATTTTATTATGTCATTGAATAGTTCTTAAAAAATAAAAACTATTTTTCCAATACATTTATATAGAAAAAATTAGTTTTTACAAAGATATTAACAAAATAGGGCAAAAATGGAGCGAATCCCATGCATTTGATCCATTGTTTTCCCCTCAGCAGTTAACGAAGTGAAGTTAGCTGATTATGAAGTGAAAATACCTAATTGGACTTTTACGACAAATCGTCACTTGACACATCCAGCAACATGACATTTGACAAAAGTCAGATTTCTGAAAAACGGCACAAGATCGCGACACTTCTGATACCAGAAATATTAACTAGAATAGTTTTAACCAGAAAAAATCAACCAGACTTAATTAACTAGAATTTTAAAGTCATATTAATCATAATTTCTGATTAAAATAACTAGAAATTTTTCAAGCAGACGCGTCTAGTAACTTCAACTAGAAATTTTTTGATTGTACATATCAATTATTGAAATCCAACCAATTTTCAGAAATTGCTACGAAAAAATAATAAGACAAAAATTAATTGCAGAAAAAATTGTTAAAATAATTATTTTAAGTTTTTAGTTCTTTAAAGTTGAAAATAATGTTTTTTTACTTGAAATTGCTTGATTAGTAATATTATTGATTCTTAAAATCATAGATTAGTATATTGTGCATCGAGTGGGAGAAGTTGGCGATCCTAGAGGAGTGTGAAGTTTGCCGCGCGAGCGCAGCGAGCTCGGCAATCACACGCGCCGAATCGCCGTCTCCCACTAGGTTCACATAATACTTTTCACAGCACGTCTGCGGAAAGTTCGATTTTCCGTGGCTACGTAGACTCTGGAAAGTCACCGATTTCTGAGCTTCCCACTTTACACCACTAGAGTTTGTAAAGTATGCTACTTTACACCTCTAGAGGTTGTAAAGTAGCCAAACGAACAATGTAATGAGATGTATAGAAAATACGACTTACATTGATCGTCGTTTTCTAACCTCACTCTGTTACTGTTTCTTACCACTTTGTGGTGTGGTGTGGTGTGGCATGACATGACATGATATTAACTATATTCAATATGAATAATTGTAACAACGATTAATATGATTAGTGGTGATCAAAATAAATAAATAAATAGATTCACTTATTTATTGAGAATCTCACTCCGAAAATCGAACTTTTTCCTTAGACTCGCTGTGAAAAGTATTGTACTTGACATGTGAGAAGCAGGCAATCCCCGATTCGTGTGATGTCATCACTCGCCTTCGGCTCGTGACGCCAACTTCACACTCATCGGGAATTGCCTACTTTCCACACTTGTCAAGTAAATAGCTATTACCCAACACCCGCGATGGAAATGCGGCTGAGGAGGTTGTCGGGAGACGACGAAGTTGTCGATTTCTCAACTGAATGACGTCACAGTGGTAGAAGTAAGAACTTTTCCTACTAGTGGAAAAAGTAACTCACTTCGGCCACTGTGACGTCATCAGTTGAGAAATCGACAACTTCGTCGTCTCGAGACAAGCCTCTGAAGTCGCATTTCGATCGTGGGTGTTGGACAAAAAAAATGTATTTTTTAGAGATCTGATTTTTGGCACGACAACTACCTTAATATAAATGAATATTTTCTAAGGGAGACCACCTTACAGTAGATAATGATCCTACAGTGGGTAATCATTAATTTCAAACACAAATATATGTAAAATAATAATTTTAATGTAATTAACAGTTAAGACACGATATGTGTTAATGTATTACTATTGCAATTAATTATTTTACTTATATTTTTTTTTATAATTAACGATTATCTACTGTAGGATCATTATCTACTGAAGAGTATGGTCACCCCTGTATAAAATGTAAAAGATGTAAAATAATAAATGTGCTTCAAATTTAAAAGTTAGGCTTTTCAATGAAAAATTCGGAAGTTTTACTTTTTTTTATGTAAAATATTTTTCATTTAATTAGGACATTTACAAACCGAAATTACAATATTAGTTTTTCTGACTTTAACTGAGTTTTCTTTAGAAAATTACAAATTTCTACAAAGCAATCTACCTGCAATTTTGTATGAGAAATTAGAAAAAGTTAAAATCCGAAAACGCAATACATTCATTTTTCTTATTTCTTCGTAGTTATTTTTCAGAAATTTAATTTCTAGATCGTTTCGCTCATAATATTTTTAAAATTCTTTTCAAAAAATACATGTTTGAAAATTGGTATGAACAGATTTACTTTTTCAAAAAACTAATAATCTTCAATAAAATAACAATTTTAATATTACTTTATTTTATTTTCATATCTACTAGTTTTTTGATTAATTTAAGATTTCAGTTTGAGTGCGAAAAATCTGTTTACAGTACGAGAGTGCAAAAAATATTATATTGTTCAGAAATAATTTAATTAATAGAAGAAAGGTAAAAAGTACACTCGTACGTCCGATTATGATTCTATCAATCGTTGTCGATAGAATGGCATAACTTAGGTTCGGCACGCAATCTTTGTGTATTTTTCTCTTTTAATATACAAAGTTGATTAATAATTCGAAAGAAGCTGAAGATTTTTTTTTTCAATTTTTAATTGCAATAAATAAGAAAAAGAGTGCAGAGATTTTTTTGAAACTAAATAATATAAAATATGGATGTAGGAATAATGAATTTGACTTCAATTAAAAACTTCTGGAAATTGAATAAGGGGTCGTGCATAAATTACGTAATCCAATTTTCCGACAATTTCCCCCCCCCCCCCCCCTATGTAACGCTTTTACCAACTTTTCCCTGTAGTTTTTCACCATTATGTAACACTAAGCTAGACCCCCTCCTCCCAAAAAGTGTTACGTAATTTATGCACGACCCCTAAGGAAATATCAGATAACAAAATTATTCAAAATTTAAGAATGTAAATTCAGAATAAATCAAAATTTAAATTCTCTTATAACGTTAAAAATTCAAATTTAACTACGAAATTCTTGGAAATTAAGAAAACCAATGATCAAATTTGAACCATACTCTTAAATTTCTCAATTCAAATTTAAATGTATATACATATGAAAAGAGGAGAGAAAAAGAAGGCAACCTGCAAAATCTCCTTCCTTCTATTTTTCTCTCGCCTTTGTTTTTGTAATCACAATCAAAGTACATTCACAATCAAACTACATTCACACAAAATCTACACATTTTTCGGAGTTCATACAGCACCCTTTTCAAGTCAATAAAAAATGTTTTCAACAATTCAAAACCCATGAGGAAACCATTATGTCCTCCCCATAAGATCCGACTAAAGATAAGGATAACTGGAACCTCATGCGCGCGCTTGGCGCTCGTCCAATTCTTCCCCATGCAATTATTATATTTGGAAATTAAGTAATAAAATAACATGAAATGGGTTCGCATGGGTGCTTAATTACGATGCAGAATAAGTAATTGCGCAACTCAAAATAATTGCATGTAACTTTGAAAAAATAATCTGAAATGACGGCGCGTACAACTTTTTATAGAAATACATAGTACATACATGATTTAACAAATTACCGGTTATATTATGTTCGATTGAGTGTTCAATCTCCGTAAAAATTACGGAAAAATATATTTCAGAGGGAAATCATTCCAGAAAATTTTGGAAAAGCACAATATCATTCAATTGAAGAGATTATTAAAGTACTGGAAGCAATTAACAAACAAAACAAAAATTGAAATAAATGAAAAGGAACAAAGTCGTCGGAAAGATATTCTTAGTTAATTCTGTAATATAATGAGCCTATTCGTTTAAAAATGACCAAACACTTAATTGGTTTATTAGAACTGTTTGAAATATTAATAATTCTTATAAATTTACAAAGCTGAATTCACGAGCTGAAATTAAATTCTGAGAATTGAGAACAAGAAATTAAGTATTGTCAGTTTGGTTTAAATTTATGTAAATATAATTTTCATAAGATTCTTGAGAAAATAGAAGACATTTTTTATTGTCTTTTTAAAAGACGTTTACGACTTTTAGAGGTTTGGAAGAAATCAAGAAATATTTGATAAATTTTCGGAAATGTTTCCAAGTTTTTAAATATTTCTTATCTATTCAAAACGTCTTAAATTCCTGCAAATATTTTTAACAGACTCGAATTTTTCTCAAACTTTTGAAGTAATTCAAAATATAAAAATTGGCCTCATAATCAACTAAATTTTCCCAGGAATTTAAAGAACATTTTTTTATTCAAATTGAAATATTTTGTTTCAAAATATAGAACACTCTTTTTGGAAATGTTAGGTAATCGTTTGATATGTTTAAAACCCTTTTTTAATTTTCTCTTAAAGATAATTTTTCAAAATAAAAAATCATTTGAAATCTTCACACGAATATTAGGAAAATTCTTTTTTTTACATCTTTTCAGACCTTCTAAACGTTCTGATCTTCAGAAATTATTAAAATTTTTCCTGCATTTTTGTCTGCAAAATTAACAAATGGCCTTAAAATCTTTCAGATTCTTCTTTGACAAGTTTTGAAATCTTTCGAAATGTTTTAAAATCTTTTTAAATATTCTCTTAAAATTAATTTTTCCAGCTAAAAAATTATTTTAATTGTTCCTAGGAACCTAAACATTTTTTTTCAGTTGCGTTAAACCTTACAAAATTCTTTAAAAATCTTTACAAGTTTTAATTATTTTTTAATCGTTTCAAAACTTCTGAATATCTCTTAAACTGACTGTTACAAAACAATCATTTAAAGTTTTTCCATGAATCTTAAGAAGAAAAAAAATGGTCTCAAAGTCCTCCATATTATTTTTCCATGAATTTTGAAATATTTAAAACTTAAAATTATTCGTTTAAAATAAAACCTAAATCATTAAAAATTTCCCTAGAAATCTTGAGAAAAATTCAATCTCCTAAAATTTTCATAATTATTAAAAAGACTGTAAAGAAGATTGTTTTCAATTGGCATTAGGGTCGATAGTATTTATTTTTGTTCTACAAATCAATTTTTAAGAAATATATGATTTTTCTTTTTAAATTAAAATTAAGTTTGGATTTTTTATGTTAAATCCAAGCTTTATTTTAATTTAAAAAGAAAAATTATATATTTCTTAAAAATTGATTTGCAGAACAAAAATAAATTCTATCGACCCGAATGCCAATTGAAAAAAAAATCCTCTTTACAGTCTTGATACTTGGGTCAATTCATAACGATATTTTTCGAAAAAACAGCAAAGATGTCATCTAACTCTTATTAAAAAGCTTCCAAAATTTTTCGAATTCTTCAAAATAAGTTATTGCCCATAATTTAATTTTTCTCATCTCTTTAAAAATGTAAGAAAGTTTACAAATTATAGTGTGGTAGCGAAATTTTAAGAACAGAATTATTTCCCATTATTGAACAATCATTTACAATCTAATCTTTCTCTTATATTAATAATGTTCAGAAACATTTAGAAATAAATTTCATGATGAGTTAAAATAATTTATTTAGAAATTTTGATATGAAAAGTTGATGGTCCAGAAAATTCATAAATTAAAAATGTTACGTAATCGGGTAAAAATAC
>CAKNXH010000164.1:442105-454394 GCA_932178445.1 Andricus quercusramuli | reverse complement strand
AAATTTCATTTCTTTGATTGAAAATTAGTTTTTTTTTATTGAAAATTATTTTTTTAATGAAAAATTTAACTATGTCATTTTTCGTCAATAATTTTTCCATTTTTTATTGAAAATGTATCTTGTTTAGATGAAAATTCATCTATTTTGTTCAAAATGTGCCCTTTTTGGTAGATTATTCGCCTTTTGGGTTGGAAATTCAACTATTTGGTTAAAATAGTTTTTTTTAAATTGAAAATCCATTATTTTTGTCAAAAGTTAATTTCTTTGGTCAAAAATGTAACAAATTTTGATGACAATTCGTTTTTTTTTGCTGACAATAATTTTTTTTTTACTAAAAATGTAGCTATTACATTTTTGGGAGAAAACTGATGTTTTTCAGTTGAAAATTTAAGAGTTAATTTAATTTTATTAATTTATTCATTTAATTTAAGAGTTTTTTATTGAAAATGAAAATAATTTTTGGTGAAATATCAACTATTACATTTTTTGTTGAGAACTCTTTTTTTTAACAAAGATTCATCAGTTTGGTTGAAAATTTTAATTTTTTGCTGAAAATTCCCTTTTTCTTGGTTGAAAATTAACGATTTTAACTAACTGCCCTTCTACTGAAACTCAATTCTTAATTATGTTTGTGAATTTGGCAACGTTCCTTCCTTCAAGTTTTTCAAATTACCCAATCGGCATTGAGGAAAAGCGACCACAATGCTTTTGATATTTTCGTGACACCTATTTTTTAGAAAAGGATTTATATTTTTTGATGAAAGTTCGTCTTTTTTGTAGAAACATAATTTTCTTCATTGAATATTCATCTTTTTGGTCAAATATTCAACTATTTGGTCAAAGATTAAACTATTTGCCTGAGAATTAATTTTGTTGTTTTTGAAGATCCAGCATTTTAGTTGAAAATTTATCTTTTTGTTTGCAAATTCATTTCTTTGGTTGAAAGTAGATATATTTGGTTAAAATTTGTTTGTTTTATTGAGAATTAATTTGTTAACTAAGAATTTAACTATTCCATCTTTTTGGAGAATTTAGCTTTTTCACTTGAAAATTCCATTGTTTGGTTGATAATTCGTCGTTTTTTGGAGGAAATTTAAACTTTTTGGTTGAAAATTCATCTTTTTAGTAAAAAATTAAGTTTCTATATTTAATATTCATCTTTTTGGTCAAAAATTCAACTGCTTGGTTCAAAAATCATTTGTTTGATTGAAGATTCATTTATCTGGTTGAAAGTGGAACGATATTGTTGAAAATCCTTTTTTTTTAAATTAATTTCTTTAACTGAAAATTTAACTATTTCATGTTTTGTGGTAGAACATTAATCTTCTTAGTGAAAAAATCATCCTTTTAGTTTAAAATTTATATATTTGGTTGAAAATTGAACTATTTTATTGAAAATCTTCTCTTTTGTGGAAAATTAATCTTTTTGGTTGAAAATTCATCTAGTTGGTTGAAAATTAAGTTTTTCAACTGATAATTTAACTATTCTAATTTAAGTAGAAAATTGATATTTTTTAATTGAAAATTTGTATTTTTCGATGAAGATTCATCACTTTAGTTGAAAATTTATATTTTTTGTGTAAAATTCATATCCTTACTTGAAAATTGAATTACTTTGTTGAAAATCGTTTTTTTTTCGTTTTGTTTAAGAATTAAATCTTTAACTGTAAATATAAGTATTCCATTTTTAGTTGAAAATTTACATATTTGGTTGGAAATGTCTCCTTTTCTTAGAAAATTAATTTTCTTTTTGGTAGGAAGTTGAACTATTTGGTTGAAAATACTTTTTTTTCTTTTTAATTAATTTCTTCAAATAAAAATTTAACTATTTCATGTTTTGTGGTAGAATATTATTTTTTTGTGTAAAAGAAATCATCTTTTTGATTTAAAATTCATATCATCGGGTGAAATTTGAAGTAATTAAATCAAAACCGTTTCTTATTTTGATCAAAATTAATTTTTAACTGAAAATATAACTATTCCATTTTTAGTTCAAAATTGATCTTTTTTAGTTAAAAGTTCCACTGTTTGGTTGAAAATTCGTCTTTATGGTGGGAATTTAGTCTTCTTAATTGAAAATTTATCTGTTTGGTTGAAAATTTACCTACTTTATTGAAAATTCATTGTATTTGCTTAAAAATTTATCTTTTTGTCGGTTAACATAAATATTCTATCTTAAGTTGAAAATTTATCATTTTTTTAAATTGAAAATTCAACTATTTAGTTGAAAATTTTTTTTTGTTGAAAATTAATTTTTTTAACCCATATTGCTCATTTTTAGTTGAAACTTTATGTATTTTACGGAGCATTCATCTTTCTCGTTGAGAAATCAACAATTTACTATTTTTGAAATAACATTTTTTCCTTTGTAAGATCTTCTCATCTGTATATGTGTTGTTACTAAAAAACTTCAAGATAAATTTAGACACAAATCTTTTTTCCATTAATATTATTGATCTAGTGTTCTTATACATAGAAGGAAATTTTATAACGGTCAGGGAAAATGAAAAATTTGCCAGGGAAAAGTCAAAGAAAAGTCAGGGAATCATGAAATTAGGATTTTTCAGTGACCCGGTAAATGAAAAAGAAATCAAGAATCAAAAGAATAAATTTCCAATTCACCTTCAGCACATAACCTGAAAGAGAGGTTAGGTTTGCTTTGTTTTAAACTTCCACACGTATTATTCGACAAAAAAAGTTCATGCCAGAGTTCTCAGATGTCTTTCGATTTATTTAAAAGTGATTTTGATAACTTACTCCATATCCTGCTAGCTGAGGACTTTGGCCAACAATTTTTGAAAGAGCCGAAACTCCTTGTGTTAGAAGCGACATTTTAACCGCAGACGGCTCATCTCATTCGGATGTCGGCGATGTCGCGTCGCATGTCAACGTGTAGCAGACGAAACCCAACGAAACCTGATTGCTCTAAAATTGAAGCAATTTTACTGAATTTAACAATGAAGGCATGCAATCAGGGTATATGAATTATAAAGAAAGAGATTTTAAAAATATTATAATATTAATACAGAGCATGTTTTTAAAAATATTTATCATATCTATATCAATTTAGAAATTTCCGCAGTTGCTCAGTTGCTGATAAAATCGAGGCACCCTGGGCCCTGGGGTCTTTCGCGACCGGAGAAAAAAATACTTATGTGAGCAATCTATTTAATATTTTGACTTTACATTTTTTTTGTATTCTTTTAGGTCTCTTTCATGAATCTCAATAGTTGATTCCATTGATTTTTTATTTTTAGGTGTTCAACTGAATTAAAAACTCCAAAAAAGTACAAAAAATCACCTTTTTCACACAAAAAAATACATATCTTTGTTAATTTTTAATATTAAGAGCTAACAATTTAGCTGAATAATGTCAAGATGTATTACTTTAAGATAAAATCATCAATTGTCATGCTTCGTAAGAAAAAGGTATTAATTTTTAAAAAATAAGTGACAATTTTAGTTGAAAAAAAGATTGTCTTTAATTTTCAAAATAAAATCAATATTATTCCTAAGAAAAAGTTTTATTTTACATAATATTTATACAAATACTAGTAGATACAGTAATTATTGAAGAAATTTTATAAACAAACACATTTTTTTCATGTCCTTTAGCAATCAAAGAATATAGAGAAACGCGGTGAATCTCGCAAGATAGTCATTCGCGAACGACCCCAGGGTGCCAGCCAAGGGTTAATAACAGTAAAAATTCATACGTCGAATTATAACCGAAGATATATAATTTAAAAAAAGTGTGGTTCAAAGACTCCAAAAAGTCCCCCTCGTTATAAATACACACAGGCCTGTCTCATGGGCCTGTCTTTCAGGTCCCCAGAAGCTCGCCCAGAAGTCCTTCTCCCCCGGCAGTTAAAACCCCCATTCCAGGTAGCCTGTTGATACAGACAACCGCCATCCTTATAT
Organism: Andricus quercusramuli; assembly: GCA_932178445.1. Lineage (NCBI taxonomy): Eukaryota > Metazoa > Arthropoda > Insecta > Hymenoptera > Cynipidae > Andricus > Andricus quercusramuli. The sequence goes on along the minus strand of CAKNXH010000164.1, from coordinate 450,473 downwards.
CAGAGAGTGAAAGAGAGAGCAGTGTCTATTTCTATTTCAATGCTCTTAAACTTAAAAGTAATTCAGGTATAGGGCATATGATGGAGGGTGCATACTAAAGGACTAAACCTTGTTTGAAACGAGTCTGGTAAACTAGTCTCAAATTTTCGAAAATTATTTGGTAGGAATTCTTGTCGCTGCCAAACAATCATGTATCCTGAATTAGAGCCAAATCCTACTCCGACACGAAAATTCACGTGATCAGATGACGTGTCCTCGTGCTTATTCGTGCTGTTTCACCTTGTTGGGAAAACTCTCTTCCTCTAACTCTATACATGCGATAATAGAGTAATTTTATCTCATTCTAGAAATGCTCTCAGGGCCGCTTGGAATGAAAAGGCATATAAATCTTGTGAATCATATCGTGGCCCAACCTGCCTAGTCCAACGACCCCATTCGATTAAAATTTTACTTCAGCCACCCTGGATTTTTCCAGATTTCCAGATGGCCAAGGCTGAATGCTCCAGATTTCGTCGGAAAGTTTCTAGAACAGATAAACGTATGCTATTTTCACATGTTAGAGTGAGAGGAAGAGAGTTTTTCCAACATATGTATGTGAAAATGAGCCTTGAATCAGTTATATGGATGTTTCAAAAATGTAATCTACCGGTAAGAAAAGGCTGCTTGCATTAATTGAGATAGAAAAATTCAATCTACTTCAATACCTGATTTTCCCTCCCACCCCATCTGCTTAGCAGCTAGCTGACCTAAAAAGCGTCGATGGAATAGACAGGAGCAAAAATCAATACTCTTTTTCAATGCACCACGAAAAATTTCACAGAACAGCTAGTACTGATATCTTAGGATAAAGTGAGAAAGTAGAGGTTTTTAAGAAAAATTTGTACTTTTTGTCCAATTTTCAATTACAGTAAGGTAAATAATTGATTAAAGTTAACAAAATTGATTGTTTGAACAATGTATTATTACTTAAATAATATTATCTTTGAATAATGTTGAAAACTATTTTCTCCTATAGCAATGCTAGATAGTTGGGGTTTTTTCTGAAATTTTCCACTTTTTGTCAATTTTTCAATTAAGTAGTAAAGTAATAATTCATGCAAATCGACAAACATAGTTGTTTAAACAATATTTAATCATTCATTATCATCTTTCCTTAAATAACTGCTAGAAAGTTGCGGTATTTTTCTGACTTTTTAAACTTTTTGTCAACTTTTTAATTAGTGAGTTAATTATTAATGCAAGTTAGGAACAAATAATAAATATAAATATTAATTTAAACAAAAAGACTCTCACTAGCTGCTTCAAGAAAATTTTACAATGAATATGACTCATATAGTAAATTTAGAGAATATTTAAAATATAGGTTTCATTTTCAAAAAATATATATTCACAAAAAAGAAAGTGATTATTTAAAATATGATTCTCTTTAATATTCATTTATCATTTGTTAATAATTAAAAAGCAAATCAAAGTTTAACATTTTAGAAAAAAACGCCAACTTTCTAGCAATTATCTAAGAGAAGATATTTTTAAACAATAATAATTAGTTTAAACAATTATTTTTATGAACTTGCATTAATTATTACCTCACTAAGTGAAAAGTGAATAAAGGGTTAAAAATTTCAGAAAAAACCGCGACTATCTGGCATTAATATAGAATATAGATGAAGATAGTTATAAACAATAATAATTTGTTTAAACAATTGTGTTTGTTGAATTCGAACAATTATTACCAAACTCTATGTGAAAAGTGGGCAAACAGTAGAATATTTTAGACAAAACCGCAACTTTCTAACATTATTCAAAGAGAATATTATTCAAGTAATAACACATAGTTTAAACAATCAATTTCGTTAACTTTAATCAATTATTTACCTTGCTGTAATTGAAAATAGGACAAAAGTGGAAATTTTTTTAAAAACGGAACTTTCTACCATTAGGGAAAAGAGGAGATTATTAACAATAATAATAAATTGTTTAAACTCTTATTTTTGTTGACTTCAATTATTTATTACTACACTATAATTTATTAGTGGCCAAAAAGTTAGAAATTTCCGAAAAAATCGCAACTATCTAGTATTAATATAGAAGAAAATAGCTTTAAACAATAATAATTTGTTTAAACAATTACTATTAATGAATTTAATGGAACATCAACTCACTTTAAGTGAAAAGTGGAAAAAAGTTGAAAATTTCAGAAAAAAACCGCAATTTCTAGCATTATTCAAAGAGAATATTATTAAAATAATAATAATTAGTTTAAACAATTAATTTTGTTAACATTTATAACCACTACCTCACTCTAATTGAAAATTTCACAAAAAGTGAAACATTTATGAAAAAACCGCGAATTTCTAACTTCATTCTAAGATAAAATTTCTAACGACAATAATAAATTGTTTAAACATTTTATGTCAACTTCCTAGTAAAAACAATTTCCTAGTAAAAAGTAGTATGTTATGTATTAGAAACAATAAGCATTGAAAAAAAACGAAAAAAAATCATAATTAGCGCTAAAAACTCGCAAACCCCATTTTTTCACTTATGGGGTGTTTTGGACCCAATAAAACAGACTTATGGGGGCGATATTCAAAAAGTAATATTTTATTTATATTCTATGGCTAATTGTGAACAGAAATGTTGAGTTTCAACTCGATGCAGCTAATATTGACGATTTTGAATAAAATTTACAAAAATGTATTTTTTTCTTATGGGAAATACGTGTCTTACGCCACCTCTAAATATCATGGAAAAAAAAATTGATTTATTCTACAGTCTACAGTCTAAGACTCCGAGGAGTAATTCTGAATAAACTAAATTAATGCAAATATTTTTATTCTAAAGGTGTCAGGATATCACACGATCTTGACCTTGAAGACTCAGATCTTATTAAAGAAAAAAAGAGTTTTCGCAAATAAAGGCTTCATTTTTCTTAAGTTTTTATGAAAATATACTGCAAAATTTAAAATAATAAATAAAAGTTGAACTTTATTTCGACTTCCTGCGGCTATTTTTTATGTATGCCCATTGTTAACAATTATAACGTATGTGGTATGTCTGGATTCGTAAATGAATAAGGTAGAACGACAATTTATCAAATTTGAATAAATATTGATGACATTAAAACTATGTTTGGTCAAAGATACCCTACCTTTGAAGACTAATTTCTCGGTCTGTAACTATTATTTTACAATTCAAAAGTAAGATTTCAATACAAAATGATTTTGTTCAAGTATAATGCAAAAGTTAATTCTTTTAACTGGATATCAAGTATATTTCGATGAAATGTTTCGATTAGACGAAAATTCAAGTAGAGTATTTTCAACATTTCATGCTTTTTTTGACTTCTTGCGGCTATATTTTATGTATAACGATTGAAAACGATTATAAGGCCCAGGCCGACTGTGTTCTGATAATGACTTTATTGCGGGAAATTTTTTTCACACTTTTTTCCGATGTACCCTTTTTTTCCTAAAAATATTCCTACGGTGATTGGCTGTCGACATTTTTTTTCACTAGCAAGCTCCACCCTTTAGGGCGTGCTTATCATATTTCTGTCTCTCGCACACTCAACTCAGAATTCCCACGGGTGTCCCCAGCCCTCTTTTATACACACGTATTATATATACATTTAAATGGATAATAAATTAAAATGTTTAATTTTAAAGATTTTCCGGGTTTCAATCGTGTGCAAAACGTCGGCAACATTCATAGTTTCGCACACGATTGAAACCCGAAAAATCTTTAAAATTTTAATTTTAAATTTATTATAATGAATCATCGTGAAAGTATTAAATCTATTACATTTAAATGGATGTTACAAATATGTTCTCTAAAGTAAATTCGAAACAGAACTTCCACTGATTTCTATATAAATTTTCAACTAATAGAATTTTTCAGACGTTACGCTGTTAAGTTATCCCTAATTAGTAATTATGTTACATAATGTTACATAACGTGCACAGAATTATGTAATGGTTCATAACATATACAAAATATTATGTGATTTTACATAATGTTCCAGAAATTTGAGAAGAGACTACTCTGTAATAATATTTCCCTTATACAGCATGAGACATCGGCGGGATATCCTATTAATCTCCAAGGATATTCCAGGAGATCCTAGGGATATTGCGAATGATATTTTACAGGGCGGAAATCTCGATATCCCTGGAATATCCTAAGGATATCTCAGAATACCCTGAGGATATACCCAATAATGTCCCAATTTAATATGTCAAGGATGGTCCCAAGATATCCCAATTCTATAATTTAGTATATTGTATATTCAATCGTATCAATAAAATAACAAATAATTTAACAATATTAGGTATTTCTCCTGAGATTTTATACAAAGTACAACATTATAAAGTTTTCAATAATAGTAGAGTCCCCTCTAGTCACTTCCAGGTAAATTCCGTCATGGCTGTCAGTGAGTCAGTGTGCGAAAACTGTCGCGCAATAATAAGTGACGCTTTAACAAAAGTTAACAATTTCTCGAATATTCGTGCCAGATCATAAATATGTAAATCAACGCGTACATATTAATTTGATTGTTTTTTATCATAAAAACTGATTTTGATGAAAAGTGCGATCTCTAAAGTGCGCAATTTAGAGCGGTTATACGGATGCAATAACAGCCAACTTTTAAATTTTCAGAAAGTGGCTTCTTTTTTATTGTAAGTAGGTTGTTATTGGTCATAAAAATAACTTGTGGTAATAATTTTTTTATAATTAGATAGAATTTGAAAGAAACCGAATATTCGAGATGTGCATAACGCGGTTTTTTGTCAAACGGATTATCCCGCACAGGACATTGAGTGGATATCATACACGGGGCTGAAATGCCGATATCCTTGGAATATGCCACGGATATCCCGGGAGATTTATGGGACATTTTTCAGGATATCCCATATCCTGAATCCTGCCGAGATATCCTAGGGATATGCCTCGGGATATGCCAACGATATCATTTTGCTGTGAGGGTTAACCATGTAACATTACGTAACATCATGTGACATTACGTAACATCATGAAGCATTATGTTATACATTATGTAACATTATGTATAAATATGTAAGGGACTGTTCATATACCACGTGGACAATTTTGTACTACTTTTTGAACCCCCCCCCCCCCCCCCCTCATGGACAAACCTGGACTTTTAATGAATCCCGCTCCCCCCTGTCACCTCTGGCCACGTGGACTTATGTCATATATTTTATGAAAATAAGGATATTCTTGGTATTCAAAAGCTACGATTCTACGAAGCCTAAAGGAGCTGTGAATTGGCTGGAAATTTGGCTGCTCTTATAAACATAAACTTCAGGATACAAAGTAGGTTAGTAGAAAGTCTAAACAAAAAGTATAGTAAACATTTTTTAAAGTTTTTGTTATATATTTATGAAAAAGAAATCGGTATAGATTCAGGAGAACGCAAGTCCACGTTGAGTTGTCCAAAAATACATTGGAAATTTTGTTCTCGAATTTTATGCATATTACCCCCAAATTTGTTTGAATACACAGAAAACTAAATGTGTGTTTAAAAAAAAATTATATTCAGAGGTACCACAAGCCCCATGAAGTTTAACACGTATTTCCTGCATAAGAAAATATACGTTTTTGTGCATTCAGAATCGAGTATAGGTGAAAATCGAGTTGGAACTCAACATTTCTCTTCAGCACAAGTAGCTATAAAAAATAAATTAATAATTAGTTTTCAAATATCACCGCCATAAGTCTATTTCGAATATATGAAATGATACTTTCTACTGATGGTAAGATGTTTACATGCATTATTTAAACAATTTATTATTGTTCTTAGCAATGTTCTCTTAGAATAGAGCTAGAAAGTCGCGGTTTTCCGAATTTTTCAACTGAATTTCAACTTTCAGTTAGAGCGAGGCCATAATTAATTAAATTTAACAGAAATAATTGTTTGAACAATTTATTATTTATAATAATATTTTCGTAGAATAGTGCTAGAAAATTGCAGATTCTTCTAAAAATTTCCACTTTTTCTCAACTTTTCAATCAGATTGAGGTAACAATTAATAAAATTCAACAATAATAATTTTACACATGAATTATTATTGTTTATAACTATCTTCTCCTATAACAATGCTAGATAGTTTCGTTTCGTTTTTTCCCAAATTTTCTACTTTTTGTCAACTTTTCACTTCGTGAGGTGATGATTAATTCAAGTTAACAAACATAATTAATTAAACAATGTAATATTGTCTACAATTGTCTTCTATTAGATAATTTCTAGAAAGTTGCGGTTTTTCTGAAATTTTTTATTTTGCGTTGGCTTCTTAGTTATGATAACATAAATAATAAACAATGGAGAGAATAATTTTTTTAACAATCTTTCTTTTTGTGAATATTTTTGTCTGAAATAAAACAGATATTTGAAATATTCTTCAAATTTTCTATATAGATCGTATTGAAAATGTATATTTTCCTTGAAGTATAGTTACTGAGAACTAAGAAGTCAAAGAAAAGCTGAACATTTCAGAAAACCCCGCAACTTTCTAACATTACTCTGAAGGAAGATATTTATAAATCATTAAAAATTGTTCATGCGATTAAAAGTGGACAAAAAGTTAAAAATTTCAGAAAAAACCGCAACTACCTAGCAATAATTTAGGAGAAGCTTGTTTAGAAAAATTTGTTTAAACCATTATGCTTGTTGAATTTCATTAATTATTATTACCTCATCAGTATAAGTGAAAAGTTGACAAAGGGTGGAAAAATTCAGAAAAACCGCAACTATCTAGCATGAACTATAGGAAAAAATAGTTATGAACAATAATAATTTGTTTAAACAATTATTTTTGTTACATTTCAGTAATTATTATTACACTATTAAGTGAAAAGTAAACAAATAATTGAATATTTAAAAAAAAACCGCAACTTTCTCGCATTATTCGAAGATAATATTATTAAAAACAATAATAAATTATCTAAACAATTATTTTTGTCAAGTTAAATTGATGATTACCTAACTATAATTTAAAAGTGGACCAAAATTGCAAAATTTGAGAAAAAACTGCAACTTCCTAACATTATTCAAAGAGAATATGAGTGTACGTGACACACACCAGATTCATAATTTCCTACCTTCTCGGCACTTTTTTTATTTGTCAACTTATTTTCACACGAATAGCCACATCAAGTTAAAAATTTGGGATAATAAATAAGAAGCACTCAGAAAGGCGGCCCTGGTCCTAAATTGTAATAATCATGAAAAAAGCAACAAAAGAAATTTTTTACAAAAAAAACTTTTTCTATGATTATTACAATTTAGGACCAGAGCCGCCTTTTTTAGTGCTTTTTATTTATTATCCAAAATTTTCAACTCGATGTGGCTATTCGTGTGAAAATAAATTGACAAATAAAAACAGTGTCAGTCAGGTAGGAATACGGTCACGTGACTTAATGGGCATGACACAAGTCAAAACGCCAACTATCCACGTGGTATATGGATAGTCGGTTGCAGTTTAATTTTTTACATTTGGATGCTTACTACAATAATTATAATTATTGTAGTAACATATTTAGCGCATAAATGTATTATGTTATTTTTTTTATTTCGAAATTTAATTTTTAAAGTGCAAGGGTCCAGAAAAATGTCACATTTATATATAGAATTGAGGAAAAGTGCAATTCTACCATTTAAAATGTAATTGAATGAGATCAGTATTCAACAGTCTTTTGCTTTTTACTTTTATTTAACAAGAGAGGAAGTAACTTTCGAAGCTGAAAATGTTGTTGATATTTCAACATATTCTGTGGATAACAATAAACAGATGACTCATTAAACATCCTGACTATTGGAAAGAAGATCGGAATACACGGCTCATACATAGCATTAAAATGAAATGAGACCAAATGAGATTTCCAAGAATTTTTTATCAATGTTGCGGGTTCTAGGTTATAAGTAAAATGAAAAAAAAAAGAAAAAATATTTACATTAGTGATAATTTAGTACTATATATACAACGTATAAATAATATGAAAGCGCTTAACAAGTGATCGCTTTACGTTATTACTTTGCAAAGCAAAAAACCGTAATGTACACTACCGTCGGAAATTGTGCGCACGACTCGCGTGAGCGCTATTAAAAATCACTACTGACTTCGAACCACGATATTTCGGCAAAAAAAAAAGAGATAGGGCATTTTTAAAAAAACAGTTGGAAAGCTCATGAAATTCCACGTCTATTGGTTTCCAACAAATATTTTTTTGACCTTCTGAAAGTAGTACAGCACTTGAGAAGTTAAAAAAAAAAGTTCAAGATTGTCTCAAATTTTCTACCTCAAATTCAACTTTTTGCACGAACCAGGAAAATTTTTTCAAAAACCTG
>CAKNXH010000164.1:421766-432105 GCA_932178445.1 Andricus quercusramuli | reverse complement strand
TTCTCCCGTTTCGATACATAAATTTATTAATTCGCACAACCTGTGAGTTATGTACTCGCCACCGTATTTAAGCATTCCAGCGCTAATATTGTCTATACCTGCAGCCTTACCGTTTTTCAAGTTCTTAATTATATCTCTGACCTCAGTGACAAAACCTCCAAAGTGACGAATTTCAAAGTGCAATTTTTAATATTTTAGCATCAAAATTTGAAAAAAAAGGCTCAAATTCTGAAAATTCTGATAAAAAATTAACATTACGCGGTAAATTTTAATTTTTTAAATTATAAACACTCCGATTATAATAACGTTTCAAAAGTGCACCCTTGCACCTAAAAAATTGAAATTTTAAATCCAATTAATAAGAAATTAAAAGAATGTATGTAACAAATAAGTTCCGAAAACTTCGATAATTGAGTGTCCGGATGCAATAAGGGCACATACAATTTTCTCTTGCGGAAACGAAGTCCCCTGGAGGCTTTCAACAACATTTTCGAATTTTAATTTTTAAAGGACATATCTGGCTGTGAAATTATATTGCGCATCTTTTTCCTCTAAGTTAAAGGTTGTAGCTTTTTTAGTTTACAAATTAAAGCCGAAAAACTGACTTTTTGAAAAAAATCAATTTTAATCCGTTTTTCACTTCAACTCGCGCTCCGTTCGTCAGTTTTTCGAATTTTTTGATAAAATTTTCAGAAAATGCACTTTAGGGTATCGATTGACTGATAGAGTAAGAGGAATTCAGCAAAAAAATTTTGTGTAATTGTTATTAATTTTTTTCTGATGCTCAGCGTGAATCGGACTTTTGTAACTTCCAGCGTTTCGTTTATCGAGGGAATTTTGAGCAAGGAAAAACTTCTCGCGACAAAAGTGCGGAGGAAACTGTGATAAAGTTTTTGGGAAAGTTTCAGATCAAAATATTCAATAGTTTAGGAGTAGTTGTGATTTTATTTTATGTCAGCGCTTGAGCTTTCGAGTGTACTATAGTACTCTGGGGCTTGCCGCCGTGACACGTTCTCGCGTTAGTAAGTTTTTGCTTACAATACGATTTTAATTAAATTTATCAGTGAATAGCAATTCAATGAAAGTAAGTTCATAAAACATTCATGAATTAAAAAATTTAGCGTGTGCATAGGGTTGTTTACAAAGCGAATGTTCAAAGTCGCTTCAAAGTTAAACCGAATGCAAGTGTAAACATTAGGTGTATAGTATCTATCTCACAGTTAAATCTAAATAAACCGCAAACATACATTAAAAACTTAATAAAATTCATGAGTGTTTTATCACCTTACTTTCACTGAATTCTTATTCACTGAAAAATGTAATTAATATCGTATTGTAAGCAAAAACTCACAAGCGCGAGACCGTGTCACGGCGGCAAGCCCCAGAGTGCTATAGTACACTCGAAAGCTCAAGCGATGACATAAACTAAAATCACAACTACTCCTTAGCTATTGAATATTTTGATCTGAAACTTTCCCAAAAACTTTATCACAGTTTCCTCCGCACTTTTGTCGCGAGAAGTTTTTCCTTGCTCAAAATTCCCTCGATAAACGAAACGCTGGAAGTTACAAAAGTCCGATTATTGCATCCGGACACTCAATTATTATAGCGTCGCTATACGCGCACCAAAATTTGAGTGAAGAGGCTATTTGCTTCTAAATTTTGGTACGAATAGCCGGATTTTCGTTATCATATTTAGTTATAATTAGCTAGTTATTTATATTAACTAGTATAATTAGATATCAGTTTTTAAAAATTTGGACACAACGTTCCTTGTCGAAATAAAATAGAACGACCCATAAATATTTGTGTATGTCACAATATAACGCAACAAAGTGTAACTACATCTTAAAATTGTTATACATTTTTCACTTGTGACATAATGTTTGTAACATGTTTGTAAAGAGCCTGAACTTCTAAAGCCAAATTTTCATCAATGATTTGAAGCGATTTTATATTTCTATATGGTCAATATATGGGTAATTGTCAAATTGTAGGCAAATTTTAGCACCTACAGTGGCAATCATATTATTATTAGCAATTAAATATTTATTAATGGAAATTGATCTTATCAAATGTAAAAATTTTTTATCCAAAAGGGGCAGTTATGAAAATAAGAAATAATAATGAATCAATGCTCACGCGCATATAATCAGTCGTACGCTGTTCTATTGTACCGTACGGTAATGATGAGAGAAGAATGTTAAAGTTTAACCTTTTTCAATGTTTATAAAAAAATAACAGATTTTAATTATAAAAAGTAGCCTAGTTATGAAAGAAAGTACCGCTAAGCAAGTAACGAAATGGTTTTTATCATTTCTTTTCACCCGAAAATGGTTTTTAACGCACGTACGGGAACGACGTTTTTGTTGTCAAGATTCACTTTTCAGTTTTATTATCGGATTCACAAAAAAGAGAGTTAACATTTTAAGCTCAGTTTGATCAAAAATCGGTTATCCACAGAATAATTATGTCGAAACAGCCAAAATATTTTCCGATTTGAAACTGACTAACAGGCACTGAGTTAGGAATTTACGGGAATTATAAATAACATAAACATAAATTATTAGGCTTTGAATCCAATACGTTAAACTGAGATGTACAGAGACAATCTCGGAGACAATGTACAAAGTTTAGAATGATTAATAATTAATTTCAACAAAAATTATACGCAAATAAGTTAAAATCCATACTGTGTATTTTTTTAATGCTATATTTTCATTAAAATGAAGTCCTAGCCTTGATTCCAAGTTATTCAAATAGAAAGAATTCCTACAATATAAGTTTTTGTACCCGAGCTATCAATTCATAGACATAAAATAATTTCTTATCTTTTTCAATAAAATTATTATAAAAAGCCCCTTTTCATAAGTAGTTAGGTTATAAAATATTTAAACTTCCACATAATATTTACTTTTTTATCTTCTAACATCTTCTACCTTAGAATAATTATTTTACACCAATTATTGTAAAAAAATTAAGGTATATACATTGTTCATTCATTCTGGAAATTTCTAAACGACAGCTCGACTGTTATTATATCCGGTTCATTACCAGATATAACTCATAAGTCTATAGTCTATGACTCTATGTCTATACTATGTGAAGATGGCAAGGAGAATGTCGAAATTTAAAGAATGGTACCAGGTAGTCAGGTAAACTGGTAAAGGGACAAACTGTCCACTGCATCGCAGATTGCATGTATTTACATAAATCCAACGTACAATCCCAAACTTGACAAAACGTACGTCGTACGATGAGTCTGACTCGGAAATTGCAACGTTGCCAAATTTCCTTTTTCTTTCCTGCTTGTAACGTTTTGCCATGAATATAATCTTGGCCATCAACGAGCTGCATCTCCTAACTTTCTATTTCTCATGAACAAATAATTTGTTACAATATCGGAGTAGCCTCTCTTAATTTTCTGATTTTTGTTTTAAACAAACGTTGGATTTTGTATGATTTTTCATGAAAATAGAAATAACATGATGTAAGATATTTTTATGAAAAAGAAAAATGGTATTTTTTAAAATCTACAAGTTTGTATAAATTTTTCATAAAAATACGGGGTGTATCAAAATTAAATTATTTGAATTATAATTATTTCATTCGTTTCTGGAAAATTTGTTTCCTATATGATTGTTATTATAAATTTCGATTGAAATAAGTACGTTATTGACATTTGCATTTACGGAAGTCACTTATTTGCATTTATTTTGAAAACAAAATTAAAAACGAGGAAACATTATTGTTGAACATTATTGTACTTTTATAAAACTATATAATAAACAAACGAAATCAAAAGCATGAAAGACAGATATGAATATGAAATTGAACTTAAGAAAAGATTTATTATTATTATTTCCAAGTATTTTGGAAGTTGATATAATATATGTAATTAAAATCCACTTTTTATAATTTATTCATTATAACTTTTTATTTAGAATTGGAAATAGTTCAATGTTCATATCATCATAATACCTTATTCGGTATTAAAAATCTATGTATATATAGCCGCATTTGTGCGTCCTGAAAAATTCCATTTTCAACATACACAATCACAAAGAATAGACAACGTGGCAACGTTGTAAAATTCGAGAGATGACGTGAGGACCAGCAACTCACCAAGCAGCTGACGAAAGCGAGGCAAAGGAAGAGAAAAGGCGTTAACCGCAGAACACATTCCTACTGATTCATACGCCGTGTCCGTTGTTTCTCGAACAATCGAACATATCGATTTTCCGAAAAACTTCCGATTTTAGTTTTAATTTTCAATCATAATTAATAATACACTCCACAAAATCAAGACGGAGTGAGAAAACATCCAATATACCCAACAATTAATCGAAATTTAATACTTTCCTCAAGCACTATTTTCTGTCTCAAGCGCGTAGTAACACCATGAACCTGGGAGGCGTCAGGTATAAATTCCCCCACTTCACTGCCAAGCCAGGCATTCCAGGCCAATCTGCAAACGGCGTAGGATGTATCTCGCTTGTCTTCGTAACATCTAAAAAGTTTAGTTTTTCATCATTTTGCGCGTTGTTGGAGAGCCTCCGGGTCCTTCACGCCAAGAAATACAAGCTAGATACAGGTTGGTGTATTTATTTTCTACTAATTCGATAAAATCTCGAAATTTGAAATCTCATTCGCATCGTCGACGGGAAGTCCTTGGTGTTCTATATATAATCCAGCTATCTCTAAACTCAGTGTTTTCTTCATTCAATGAACTGCAATTCAAATTTTGAACTCAAAAATTCCTATTTTCTATCTTGTGAGCATATTAAAATCTGCTACAGTGAAACAATAAATTCCACTCAGTGCCTAAAAAAATAGATCGCGAGTCAAAAACGAAAACTGAAGTCCGGATCTCAAGAACGTCTAGGAGCGTATCCACGTCATCAAATGGGGGCAACATATTCTCCTCGAGAAATCGATCCCGTTCAGCCAAGTAAAACCGAGCAATTATCCATTTGGATAAGTCGTGTTCGTTCGAAAAAAGTAATGCGTCGCAGAAACAGGAAACGCGATCTCCGAGTCGAGGCGGTGCTGACGTCTGCGCTTTTCAAGGCAGAGTTTGAGTTGCGCACGAAGCAACGCTTGCGCAACATAAAGTGGCAGGAACTAAAAAAGGAACTGATGCTGGACTACAAATATGGCAGCACGAATTGCAGTGAAGAATATTCCAATTACTTGCGATGTCATGATCACAATCCCTGGAAAGAACCTGTTTGCGAGGAATTAAATAGTCTGAACGAATTCATGACCCAGTTGAGTGAAATCAAGATTCCGATTGAGCGATGAACATCTCTAGGGGCGAAGCTGTTCTTACCTGTCGACATTTGTGCTGATATCGCTAGTCGTACCTTTGACGTTTGTAGGTTACGGTTCCTTTGCCTAGGCCAGTGATTGAATTGAAAAGGCTTGAAAGGCCTGAAAGCTGATTTTATTAGAGGTTGCTGAATAAAATGGAAGCTGAGTAGAATTGAATCTTCTATTATGTTGGTTCGATAAGGAAGGATTCTTTTTGATTCGTCTATTTTCCGGAATGAAGATTTTTTCTCCTGGATGGAACCCAGGAGTCAGTGAAGATTTCGCGAAGAAATAAACGGAGTTTGCTTGTGAATTTTGTATCCCGAACATCTATTTTGGAGCAGAGTCCCTTTGCAGTGCTGTCGAGTTCTGTAGTGATTGTGACGTCAGTATTCTGTGGTGTTCATTTCCGTATTTTTTACTTACAGTCTCGCCGTTTGCGATGGCAATGGGGAGGCCGGCGGGAGTCGCTGTTTCCGTTTCCGAGGAGCTGGAGGATGCCTGGAAACCGAGACCTCGCGCCGCTGGGTCTGCGTGTCGCTATGGTCGTGGTTTGTACATCGTATCAAAACCAAAGTATCTCTTTGTTTCTTTTTAATTTTTTCCAGATTTCTCTAATTTATGCATTTCAAATACTTCAACAAAATTCTAGACTTATTGATTTGATAACTACGTTACTTGTAAATGCAAAGTGATTATTATTTGTGATTTTTGTTTTGTGATATATATCAATTGTGATTTACGAGAATTATTTAAGACAATTTATTTTATTTATGAGACTTTATGGATTATACGAGAATTGAAAGAGAATTAGTGGGATAAAATCGATGTATCTAATCCGTGTTTTATAGAAGAAGGAGGTTCGAGACGAATTGGAATAAAACTATTTTTATATTGAAACAGAGAAGTAATTCTTTTCGCTTGATGCTCGTACAATGTCTATTAATGTCATCCCTCCTTTTCAGTTTGGCACGTATACACACACACACAAATGTGAAGAGCGTGAGAATGGCGTCGTGGTTGGAAGGCGTTGTTGTTTTGGGAAAGAGGGAAAGATTCTGTTTCTAGAAGGTCGAGAGTGGCAGCACCCGATTTATTCACATTGAACACCCCACCTACGCACCTTGTTATCATTCTGGAGACGTGCGCTCAGGCGGAAAGAACCTCCGGTGAGCTGATTCTCCACGTTGTCCAAGTCCCTCAAAAGCCCTGTGTTTGATCAGGGTTACGTCACCTGGCTTCTTCACCCACCGTGTTTCATTACCAACCAACTAGGATAAGAGGTACTAAACATCCTTGCATGAGATTTCAATGGAGACCTAAACTAGGTTCGGGGACACGTTCCGTAGAGAGCCTTCGGGCGGGAGAGTAACAATATTTTCACAGATGCGAAAGGAGTCAATATTCCTTGTTCCGGATTGGCTACCGGCGGAAAATTAAATCCAAACCGAGGTGTTAATCCCGGAATATAATTGTCATGGTTATCATCCGTAAGTCACACCTTTCATTGCTTCTATCAAAAGCTGGAATTGGGTCTAAGTACAACCGATATTTTTCAAAGATATTTTTTGCTACTATTTTTATAAATAGTTAATTTCTTTTGAATTTATTTCTCTTGTAGGCCAGATTTTTTGCTAAGGCACTACTTTTATATATTTGTCCAACCATTGGAGTTTATATATTTGGAAAATTTAATAATCTGCTTTTGAAAATATCGGTTCGAC
This sequence comes from Andricus quercusramuli, assembly GCA_932178445.1. NCBI lineage: Eukaryota > Metazoa > Arthropoda > Insecta > Hymenoptera > Cynipidae > Andricus > Andricus quercusramuli. Next base: position 425,068 of record CAKNXH010000164.1, on the reverse strand, counting down.
TGTTTTCAAAGTCAATCATCTTTTTTCATAAGACAAGCGAGTTCGAAAAAGAAACGGGCAGGTTAGATGAGGAACGTTTGCATCACGACTTCACGAGGACGACCTTGGAAGTACGACTCCACCGGGTAAATCTAGTAATTGATTTGGGCGGGCGTGGGCCAATAAATAATGTTTTGAGCTACAGGAAAGCCGTTCGGTACATCCGGAAAAAGGAGAGAACCGGCCGAGGAACTTGCGCCGAGTTACTAAAACAATTTTTTCTTTAAAAGCGAAACCAGGTATCACAACATGTTGTATATGTTTTGGGGCTGTAAATTGGTTGGGAGGGGGGCCAATGGAGGTTGAGGATTTTCTGTTTTGTGCCTTAGGACAAGAAACCGTCTCACGCGATGCAGACAATAACAAAGAGAACATGCCAGAGAAAAATATATTCAAGAGAAAGAATGCAGAATCCCGGAGTGCTCATAACAAGGTCTTTTCTATTTTTATATTCGGGAGGGGGGATTTTTTTTAGTAAAAGTCTGTGTTTAAGATCCGATAATCCCCAACGGAGAGGCCTTGGCAATTTCGCTCTTGGAAAGGAGCCACGGAAAAGTTTGTCAAGTAAACGATCTTTACTTCGACAGAGGTACCCTCTTACAAGTTCTACATTTTCTTCTTTTTCTGAAGTATCAGAAATGTTTTAAATAACTGATAATCTGTAGAAAGTATTTTTAAATATTGTAAAACGGGATTTCGGGTGTTGGGCAAACAAAATTTATTTTGAGTCGCAGGAACAAGAGTACTTTGAGGCCAGGATTGCAGTAGGGTTTACTGACGGATTTTTCTTATAAAGGAGAATCTGAGGTAGTGGAACATTCCCGATTTTAAGCTACGTAAAAACTTTAATGAAGCCAGAGAAAGGTATCGAAAATATTCACACTAAAAGAGAAGGGGTGATTACTGTCCTTTTGGAAAACTACCAGGGAGGGGGAGGTATTAACGTTTTTTCTACAGAGACCGGAACCAACTGATGGAGCGGTTTCCAAAAGCATGGTATTTCTAGTACATGTCACATAAGTAGGAATTTTGGAATGCGTATTATCAGAACCATAAACGGTGGACTTGCTTCGAGAAATGGCGATCCCCATGACAAATGCACCCTCACAATCACGCACTGTAAGGTAATGCTACGCACGTTTCATTGTATCCTGTACAATATGCATTTTCGAGGGTTCAGTAGCTTGTGGGAAAACAGTTTTGGGGCTAATGGGGAGGGGGGTTGTCGATCTTTGTTTTCGCTACAGAGCTTCGACGCACGGATGATGCACACCATGTTTGGCGAATGTTTGATCTCTGGATGGATTTTTAAAAGCGCTATTGGGCGGCGATTTGCTAACAGTGTTTAGTCTTGTTTTGTAATGCCAGAGGAGCAATAGTCGAGGAGTAGAGCCTCAAGGTAACTGAGAGCAAATAATTGTTGTTTTTTAGACACCATTTTTCGGCACAGGTATGGTAATGGGTATGGTAAATGTTATCGATTCTTTCTGTAATGGTATCTAATAATTTTGCTATGTTATCAATATCTATTTGAGATACTTGTCTAATCCTTGTCATATGTTTAAAATCCTTTCTTCATAACGCACAAGCAAATGTAAATTTTCTATTGTAAATTCTAGAGCATGGCTCGAATTCTGTTTAATGTAGCCTACTAGATGTGGCAGAGAAATTAACTCATACATTGCTTTCCAAATTTAAATAGGTCTTTAGATCGTAAAAGTTTGCTTAAAGAGACTAACAGAATGGACGTTTTCACCAAGAATCCTCTATAAAAATCATCATTTAGTAACCAGCACTGAAGTAAATTTGCCTGTGATGTATCGCAATGGCTGGCCAGTCGATGGGAATCCTTTTTCAAATTCAAGCATCCCTGAGAAAATTTGTTTCTATCGTGTTGTACCACCAGCTTACTTGTGTAGTGCGAAGTTTTATAACCGTGCGAGAAGAAAAGTAGAAACAAATTAGTAAATCGTGCACCAAATGTTTTTTTACCAAGTATGCAGTTAGCGCATTTAAGAGAGTGAAGCTTTGCCAACACAAATTGTTATAAACGAACTCGCAGACAATGTTGAATGAATTGTTTTTGTAGAAGTGGCTTTGAATCTAGAACGACTTTGGTGAGTGTACTCGTATTTCAGTGTGATGAACTCATATTGTACATACCTATAACTCTAGATTTAGATAGTTTTTCCACTGTTCTATCAGTCTATACTTGTTTCTTTTTGTACAAGACATTCTGTGTTTTGTATCTTATTTGAATAATAAATTACGCTTTTTTGCGGGGGTGGGGGGACACCACTAATCCATCCAAAGATTAAAAAGATTTTCAGGATCGAGAGGAGCTTGTCTTTGGCTAATTGGTATTTCACGGCACTGTTCGCTGATGTTCTGTCCTTTTTAATTCTATTTGCGAGTTGCTTCACCATGAGGTTGACTATGACGAATTTCAAGATTTACGGTGGAAGATCAAGCAGCAATTAAGAGAAGAATATTAGTTTTTGTGAAGTTTAAATTTTACTCAGTTTTATAGTTGAAAGTTTTGTTCTGTACACTCGTGAAGTTCAGTTATGAGAAGTTACACTATTTTTAAAAAAGATTCACAAAGGTTTAAAGTATTCCAGTGATAAAATAAGTTAAGTGAAATTGTGAGTTTTGTATTATTATCGGAAAAGAAGTTTACAACTCAATGAAGATTAGTCGAGTGCAATTTAAGAGCCTTTCAAAGGATAATTTTATGGAAAAACGTTCAGTATCATGGCGGATTTAAAGAAAGAGGAACAGATTTCACTAGGAGAGCAAATAATTCGAGGCTGTAAGTTTTTTCTTCATTTTTGGAATTTTAAATCCACTTTTTTAGACTTACTGAAAATTAGAAGGAAGATTATTGATCAAGAGGCTACAAATTCGAGAATTAATTATTGACTAGGAGATAAAAAAATTGACTTTGGAAAGACAGGAACGAATTAAGTAAAGGTTCAATTCTTTGTTTGAGAGAAAAAAGTTTCATTACTCAAGATACTTCAAACTATTAAGGTACAAGTTTTTTCTTCTCTTGCGTCTTTCTAACAGAATGTTTCAGCACCTTGAATAAAGAAATTCATTTATTGTGGAAGGAAGATTCATAAGAATTGCGTCTGTCTATTTTGAAAAATAATATCTAAAAACCTACAAGGAAGATAAATTTATGAATATGAAATTCGACAATGTAGGTCTTGCCTCTCTCGTGTTTGTTAATCAGTTGTTTCAGAAAACCGAGAAAAAGC
>CAKNXH010000164.1:401010-421756 GCA_932178445.1 Andricus quercusramuli | reverse complement strand
CTAACCGAATGTTTTAGAGATGAGCCCTAAACAATCGACTGCGTACGAAGAGCGAAACCTTTTCTTAACAGGTAGATTATATTGCAACGTATTCAGAGGATAGGAAACTGAAGAGTTAAAGATGTGAGTTTTTTTTGCCCCCTTTCGTGTCTTAACCCGAATGTTCTAGAGATTTTCGAAATAAGCCGATGAAAAAGGTCTCCGCCTGCGGTCACTGGTGTCTTCCAACTTTTGATCTTCGGCCCCAGTTTTCAACGTTCTGCATCTTCAACGATCAACTTTGGAAGGGGGCTTCCTTCATCGGTGTTGGCTCTTTGGCAGACCTCCTACGTTGTCCATCTTCCAACAGTCGATCTTCATGATCCTGGGGAATGGACTTCACGGATGTGCTCCAGGAGTTTGGCCGTGGAAGATCTTCTAAAGGCGGATCCACCCTCGCTTTGTCTGCGTCCCATCTACCCACAGGGAGGATTTGGTCGTTCTTGTTCAACTGCGCGATTCAGGCAGCTCTTGGTGTTTTGCATCCCGTTTTTTCAGAATGAGCAGAGTTCCAGCAAAACAGCGTTCGTTCCCATTTTTAAAAGGTGTGTAGCACTTGATATACAAAGATATAATTTTTTCTCTTTCAAGACTCGATTGAAATTAAAATTCAATGTTTGGTGCTCCTTTTGGTTGCAGAAATTTTTCTTCGAGATCTCGGCGCGTGTTAGGATTCTACGCGATGCGACTTCGGGGACTTTGGGTGCGGTTCTTTGCGGGGGCAACTTGCAGCTTCTTCACACGACACACTACTACTTAGGCGCGAATCATCTCCACGTTCATCTCATGGCAAAATGAAAAAAAAAAATTTAAAAAGGGATTTAATTAAAAAAAAAAAATACAAAAGATTTAGTTAAAAAAAAAGGAAAACAATATACAAAAGAGAATAAAAAATATGCCAAGGGAATAAAAAAAAATATAAAAAAAAAGTGAGAAATAAAAAAAATGATAGCAAAATAAAAAAGGCACAATCCAAAAAAAAAAATATATATGAAAAAAAAGAATGGAAAAAAGAAACAGGGGCTTTAGGGGGGGTTTTAGGTGACTGCGGCGCAGAAGAGGATCCGGACTGCGGCTGGACGAAGAAAGAAGATCGGACGCGAGGGCATCATGGGACTCCATAACCTCTACGCGGGACATCGAGGGAAGGAGATTCTTGGTGGAGTCGTCGTGGGATCATCGTGGGATTCAAAATCACCATAAGCCTGCCTCAAGCAAAAAATAGACACTTGATAGATGGCAAAACCACTCCAAAAAATACACCAGCAAGTAGGAAAATAATTTCAACTTTGATCGGAAGTTTAATTTCTGATATATAATGATAGAAAATGCAAATATTTCGGCTCGTAATTTCAAAAAATAAACTTTCTACTGAATCGTCCATCATGACAAAGATCAGATACATACATAAATTCGTTCTAGTGTGGGTTTTGCAATTTTAATCCGAAATACCCTTATGAGGCGCGTGTTTATCTACGAATCTAATTTTATTTTACAAGACCAATTTGAAAAGTGATAGTGAAATATTAGCAATAGAAGACTAAAACAATGCTAAATGTGCGAAAATTTGTATAAAAAAGAAAACAGAAACGAGATTTCCATCGGACATTTTCTAAAGTGATCAAGTTAGTCATAGCAATTCTGTAGAATTTCGGAGAAGTTTTTTTCTAAGATATACAATGAATGTTTTTTCGAATTCTACAAAAAAACTGTGAACCAGCGTGAAAGGCGCTTTAGAAAATTCTTAATTGATCAGCTGTATAAGACTCGTTTTTTTTTTTTTTTTTATATATAAATGAATTCAGTTTTAGGCTTGTGAATGTGTTTCAATGTGAGAATGTTTAGCTCACTTTGATCCGAAAGCTTGTAGCTCAATATAATTTTTTTGTAATGATTTCGATATCGAATATTCGTCGCTCTATTTCTATTCGTGTGTCAGTAACATTGCTTCAATTTGAGAATCTTTAAATCCATTTCCACGCGTTTGTAATGCGAGCTCAATTTCGATTTGTCTTTAGATTTTCCGGCGATCGTATATTTACTATTGTAGTAGGAAGCGTAAGATAGTCTGTATTTCTGCAGACCTTAGGTTCTAGGATTGAAATCGTCGGTCTCAAAATTTTCTACTTTCTGAAATTGGCGAACGAATGAATTTACTTGGAAATCTAGTTTCATGCGACTTGAGTTTTAATAATTTCGTGATAAACAATTTGAAGGATTCATGCTTGTTCCTTGCATTTCTTCAATGGTTACTTCAGACTAGTACAAAGCGCGGGATATTTGTTTTGGTTGCATCGATTAAAAAATTTTAAAAACTGAATAATTTTCATAAGTTTCAACTTTGGGATTAAAATTTGACTGCGTCGTGTGACTTCGAGGGAATTGATAAATATTTTGAAAATACGCTTTCTTTAATGAATCGTTCGGAAGCAAATTAGTATCAAATTCTAGCCAATTTGCAATTGCAATAGAAGTTATTTTACATCTCGGGGGAATAGCTTCAGCTAATTGGACATAAAATTATTAGTAGAAATCGATGCTACCAATTTGGCGAATTTGGCTTCAAAAGCAAGGACAAAATATTTGGATGAATAGGCGGATTTTGTATGACGGCGGCGTGGGACTTCGTGGGATTTATGTAAGACGGCGGCGTGGGACTTCGTGGGATTTATGTACGACGGCGGCGTGGGACTTTTTTGACTGCTGCGAGGGACATCGTGGGATTTTTTTGTAATTTTTTTTTTGGGTTTGGTTTTTGGACAGGAAATATTTAAACTCAACTTGGCACTTAACATTTATCTTGCAAAAAAAGAAAATGAAAAAAATCAGCAAATTAAATTATATTGTCGAGATTCAAAAAGTGTATATATATTGGTTTTACCTGAATAATTTAAAGGAAAAAAGACTGACTATTGTATCATTGATAGACTGCTTAATTTAAATTTCCTGTTGCTTTTCAAACAATTTTTTATTAAACTTTAAAAGATGTTAATATTTATAAAATCTTGAAAAGCCGTTATAAAATGTTTTTTGTGAAAAATGTTACGAATAAATATTTGAAACCGGTTTAATGATTTCTTCTTTGGGTATAATTGCGCAGAATGTGAATGTGTGTGATGAATGAAAAACAGATTTTTATACATTCTTTTAGGTTTCAGAGATATAATAAATGGTTAAAGTGAATTTATCGGTTTTTGAACTTTCTTTACCTACCTTTTAGATTTAAGTTCTTGTTAAGTTCCAAATAGATTTTTTGTTGTTATGGAGTCTTATACGAAGTGGTTCAATTTTTGTTTAAGAAATTGATAGCTTTTTAAATATTTTTCTATCCTACTGAAAAACTGAGAGGAATAGGGTTTAAAAGTAAACAAGAAGTATTGTCTATATACAATTTATATTACAGCCTAGTTTTTTCAAGGATATTAATATTAAGGAATTTATATTAGTAATCTACGCAGTTCTCAGCAATTTTGCCTCTTTTGCTGCTTTTAAGTCTTCTTTTTGTTGAGCCACAATAATCGCTCGTTCCTTTAGGAATTCTTCATACTCCTTAGCATCCAATTCTCTTACTATTTCTATGCCACAAGTATCTGCTATACCAACCATCATTTGGGTAATTTGTTGCAAACTCATCAGCGCTAGAGGAGGGTCTTTGGATTTTATTTTGGCTATCTCGTACAAATGCTTCAACGTTATCTTGCCAGCTATTTCCTTCTCTGGAAAAAATACGGATGAAAAACTCGCGAAACGTTTCAATGAAAATTGAAAAGGATAATTCCCTGGTGGGTATTATTATATTTATATGAATTTGTACGAAAATATCGTAGAAAGGACCTCGGCGTAATATTTTCTTAGTATTTTTTTTATGAAAATAAAATGTAATATTCATTAAACTTTGTTAAAGTTCGTAATTACCTACAAAAACCTATTAAGAATTCTAAAAATCTTTATTTTGGAGCCGTGATTTTTTTTTCCTTAGAAAATTGTAGCTGCTCATAATTGCGTTTAGACATTTTAAGCTTGTAAAAAAGAAAATATGAAAAACTACTAGTTTTTCCAAGCAGACATCTTGGTAAAATTTCATCGAAAATTATCTTCGTAGAAATTCGTAATTTTCTACAAACAAAAAACTTAAAAATTAAGACTGGGTTTCGTTGTAGATTTTCATAATGTTTCTTCGAAACTTTATTTTTGATACAAAATCGTAAACCTTAATTATTAATCATAAAAATCTTTACTTTTAATACGTAATAGTTTTCTATGCTCAACTATTGCAAAATCTATAATTTTGATAGATCATTTGTTAAAACGTTTTCATAGAACGTTGGTTTAAAAATTTTTTCCACCAGAATTTGCATTGATTAATAATTGTACAACAAATTTTTGGTAAATTAGTTTGCAAACAGTAGAATGTATTGAAATTGACTATAATTGAATGGATTCAAAAGAAGTTTATCTGGAATTTTTTCAAAAATAGACTGGAAAATCATGTAATTTTGAAACCAGGTTTTTGTAGCAACCCCGGCTAATAAATCAAATATATTTTCTGGGCCAGATACGTGTTAAAGTCTATCAAATTGAATATTGATTTAAAGAAAATCATATACGTACTTGGCTGCATTGTTCCTCTCGAAATTCCGGCAGCTTGTTTTAAAAAGTAGGTTGCAGGTGGATTGTGCATTACTAATTCGTAAGTTCGGTCCGCATTCACCTTTATTCGACATGGTATTGGAATTCCCTCTTTAATATCTTTCGTTTTTTCGTTAAAATCTTTGCAAAAAGCGGCTATGTTTATGTTTCTCTGAAAATGTCATTCAAGTCTATGTCAATATATTGTTAATTTAAGACATTTAAACAGTAAACAGGGTGGACGTTTTAATCAAAGAAAAAATTCTCGATTCGCAAACCTTTTTCACGGCCAATGAAAATAAAAAGTTCTAGGTACCTCTAAAGCTAAAAGTTTTTCTATTTTAAGTAATAAAAACTGAGCGGTAAATTAAAGCACCCACAGTGGAACTCTTGTATTTTATACTTTAAAATTGAAGTTTAAAATTTTTTTAATTCAAATATTTTGTATTCATATGCTCATTAATTTACACGTGGAAAATGGAAGCTAGTAACACTTTTCAACTGAATAATTTAAAATTTAATGCAAGTTAAACTGCCAAATTAAAATTTTAAACTTTTATAAGTTGTACAATTCAAAGATTCAGATTCAGTTCCAAAAATATAATTTCACGTTATCATTTTCAATGCTCTAAATTAATGAATCAATCATTGAATTTAAAAATTTTGAAAATGATATTTTAAGCTAGAAATTTAAAAAATTGAACAGTTGCATTTTTTGATCAGCTGGACACTTCTTAAATTAAAAGTTAAATTATTTTTATTTTAAATAGTTTGAAAATCTTAAAAATGCTGCAAAATTGTTTCAGAACTTCTAAGCATCTTTTAAAATGACTCGAATTTTTCTTAACATTTTTTTTAAATCCTGCCAAATAAAAAAATGTTCCTTAAAATCTCCCACATTCATTTTGACAATTTTGTAAATTTTCTCTTTAAATTAATTTTTCAAAATATTCATTTTTAATTTTCCTAGAAATCTTAAGGAATTTTTTTTTACTCTTTTAAAGTCTTTAACAATTTTCAAGAAGCTTCTACATTTATTGTTCGAAATCTTCAAAAATCTATATTTTGTTTTAAATTAGGTCGTGGGCTATTTGCACCGAAATTTCAGTATGCATAGCCAGGTTATTTGGTACATGTAGACACTTCGTTTATATTATTTGAAATCCTTTCAAATTTTTAAATAATTTTGAATTTTTTCCAAATTTCTAAAAATCTCTTCAGCATACTCAAACTTTTCCTAAGAATAGTAAACGTCCCAGTAATCGTGACCTTAGTCCCAGTAATCGTGATGCCAATTTTCTTGCTTTTTATTTTATCTGAATGAATGTAATTTCTATTTGCCATTATAAAATGGTAAAAATAAGTGAGTTTTATCATTAAATGTTACTTTTAACACATTTTTGTAACAATATATTCAAACTATAACCAAGTTTCACGATTACTGGGACATTTACCTTAGGTCTTCAATTGTTATTTATACAACGAAATTCAACAATTTGACCCACAAAATAAGATTTTTTAAATAGAACAATTAAAAATGTAACGTTCAAAGCTTACATTTTTGTTTTAAGTTTTGAATATTTGATTTATAATTACTGATTTTAAATGAACAGTCAGCTATTTCAAAATATTAAGTAATTGTTTTTTTTCTCAATTAAAAAATTTCAAATTCAATGGTTTAAAAATGGAACATTTTAGACTGAAACAATATTTGAAATTTAATAAAATCCTTTAATTATGAATATATTATTTTGACTTTATTTTTAAATTGAAAATAGTTTTTCAAGTTTTCATCCGGCGCTTACATTTGTTTAACTAATGAGACTTTCCAATTGAAACAGTTTAATTTTTGACGTTAAAATCTGAAAATTCTAAAATTGTGAACTGATTCCAAATCGTCTTGTAAACTCAATTATTATTAACTTTTTAATCCTGAAAGTACAGTTCAATTTTAAAAATCATTAATGTATTCATATTCACTTGATCTAATAAAAATATTTTTTATCCAAAATCTTCGATTTCAAACGCTTCTAATTTTTAATTGTTTAAATCTTTAAAACTGCATTTGAAAATTCTTTTAATTAAAATATAGAATGGAAACTTTTGAGAGTGAAATATTTTCGAATTGCGCATTCTAAACTGAATGATATAATTGAAAAGATAACAATTATTTAACTATTTAAAACCCGGTTGAAATCAAAGTTGGACATATTTTTTTCTAACAAATTTGTAAAATTCACGGTTAAAAAATAAATTTACTGTCATTTCCCGGTTTTGTTTAATTCCGGCTATTTCCTGGTCCAGCAGCCACCCTGAGCAAAGCATATAAACCGCAAATCGTTTTTCTGTACGATATTGGTAAGAATTGTACTTGTGAATCGCTTTATTATTTTTTTAAATATTATACCAGCAACAGCATGTATTGATCGAGAATATACCTTTCAAATCAAAATAATTAGGATAATGCTTAACCAACATTTATAATACTAATTATTATTTTAATACTTTTTAAAGATTAACAGGAGCAACATATTAACATATTGTTTAAGTAGATGAAAATTGAACATTAAAATATGTTTTCAACTATTAGCATTTTTCTTTGGCAAAAATGAAACTTGCCTTTTCTCAAATATAACGAATCCTTTTTACGCCTCCAAAAGTTTAAATTTCAACTTCAAAAATTGAAAGTAAAATGTAAAGGGTAAATTGCAAAAAAAAGTTGCAATGTGTTTAATTTTAACAGAAAGCGCGACCGAAACTTGAGCCTTAATTTGCTCGGAATTTATTATTTTTACATTAATTTGTACATGGAGATTCTTCATCTGGTAAAATAATAGAAATCTTACTTTTACGTTGACACTTTTTTTATACTACCTGTATTCAAATTTTTTTTTTTTAATTTATTACTAGCAGTTATTCAAATATAGCTTAGAATATATAAAAAAATAATCTTATTATTAATAAGAAGGAATGTATGAGATCAAATTTTAAGTATTAAATAAAATTATCAATTTAAAGTGCTTAAATTTAATTTTTAGAAATTCTTAACTTACGGAATAGTTGGAAAAATATGAATACATAGTATATAGTGGGAAAAAATTGTTTACTAAAATGATTCATGCTTTTAGAAATCCTAAATATGTATGCAATTTCTTACTACTAGGAAGCAAAACTAAACTGACATACAAAAATGTTCGAATTATTTTGAGATTAAATAAAGGTATGATAAATAACATATAAATTGTTATTGTGAAACATAAAGACCTAATCATATAATTTAAGAATATAAAGCACATTTATGTTAAGTACATTTACTCCTGAGTACATTTTAATTAAATTTTTAACTTTTTAATGTATCTTGAAAAAAATTCAGAAGTTACATATTCTACGTTACCAAACAATGCAGAAAAATTTATTAAATGAAAAAACTAATTTTATGTATAATCTTGTGCTAATCTCTGAGTAATATATTATAATAATTAATTCTCTCATATTGACAGATTTATTAAAAATGATTTTCAAAAGTATTTGAAATATTCCCAACAGTTTTACGATCAGAAAATAAATGTGTTTGAGGTTATGACAGGAAGAGAGGAATTTTGTTGTGTTGAAAAAAATATGTTGAACTTGCGAAAATAAGCTTGAATGAGCAGACATCAAGTTTACCTTGCATTTAAACGTTAAAAGGAGTAAAACGTTGCAAATATTACGATTGCAACTTTGTATAACAATGGAAAAATCCTAACCTGTCCCAGTTGCGGTCCGAGGGGAGGAGATGGCGTAGCCATCCCAGCCATAATATTTGTTCTTAATTTTGAGGAGTGATCTATCTTCTCCATAACTTTTTTAATCATTTTCATACGTCCAGATTTAGACATTTTTATAGACTTTACGGCAAACTATTTGATGAACACCGACACTCGTCACATGGGAAAAGAAACACCAAAAATAGCAGACGATTTTACGCATTCTCAGTTCTCACTTCATCGCCAGCTAACTTCACTTCGTGGAGTACTGAAGGGGGAAATGGCACCAGATACATGGAAAAAAATTATGTAATTGTTATATCTTCTCAATTAATAATAATAATTACTATTATTTTATTGAATAGCTCTTGATAAATGAAAACTAATTACCAAGTTCAAGTTTAGTGAAAACATTATTTTTGACGAAGATATGAAGAAAACGGGGTTTGGATCATCAATAAATGGCAGCCGTTTTATTTTCCCGCGTAAACGATTGTCCATTTGAATGTCATAGAATCGCTTACTATCGTACTCCAGATCATCAGATCGTGGTCCAGATTCCAGAAAATTTGTGTCCTCTGAATGATCATTTTGAAGGTCAAAATGTTGTAGGTTAGTGAGCGTGAAACTGTCGTTCACTGCCATTTAAATTCAACCTGCCATCCTGCCATACACATTTTTCTAAGGAAACTTGACTTGTTATTTGAAATTCCATTTGATACTATACATTGTACTAAAAATAAATAGGGCATATAATTATAAAAGTTATTTTTAACAATATATTTAAATTATAACGATTATGACGAAGCTTCACGATTATTGGGACCGTCACGCTCACTGCGGGACATTTACCTTACTTTAAACATTTATAAACTAATTGCCCTCGGAAAATTTTCAAAGTACAATACATTGTTTTTTTTTTACATAAAACATACAAACATATTATCTTTCAGTTCTAATTAGGATAATTAAGTTATTAAAATTTAAAACATAATTTTTTGCAATTTCTAAAAACTGTCATTGTTTTCTTTTCTTGTATATTCAACAGTTCTTCGCTCGGTGTAAACGTTTTATCTTTTATTTTTTTGTTATTCTGAAAACCCGCAAAAAGGGATTTAAAAAAAGCCAAAAAAATTTCTAACATACATTTTCGGTGTCAGTTTTTCTACATGACTTCATCGAGATGGTGCATAGTGTATACTGTAGAATCTACAGTATTATGGAGTGTTTCTCTACAGTGTAGAGAAACAATGCAGTGTAACTTTTTTCAACATCTTTTTAATTTTTTTAAACTTTCAGAATAAAAAAATTTCTTTGTTTCTTACACTGAGTGAAGAACAGATGCATACTACTGAAATGTGCTACAAGTACATTATACTTTTTGAAAATAATTACAGATAGTTTAAATAACTGCCTCACGTGTAAATCATTAATTATCTTAATTATAACTAAATACAATATGGCTATATATTTATGCGAAAAACAATTTATTGTTATATTTTAAAATTTTCACAACGGCAATTGGCTGAGAAATGTTTAAACTACCTTCATGAATTTTTTAAAATTATTTTTCAATATAATTCGAACCAAAACGTTCATAAATTCTCTTTTCGTTTGATTTTATTTCAAACACAAGCGTTTATAGATAATCAAAATATGAATTTATTTACAAATAATATCTAAGCCCTGGTTTTATTTTTTTTTTCAAATATAGGCGGGGACCTTTCTTTGATACAGGTAATCAATTATAATTAACAACTTTATAAATTGCTGTTTTTAAAGCGTGTCCCAGAAAAATCGAAGAATTTTCAATAAAAATAGGATTTTGTAATTTCTAATAACTATTTAAATTATTTTCTCTATTAAAGGTGATAATTTTAGCATTGGAAAGCGTTTATTAGAAACTTCCGGAATAAAGCAGACAATTGTATTTACTTTGTAAATATATAATGGATAATGTTGTTTGAAAATAGTCCAATGGATGGATTATTTAAGGGCATTTTGTCTAAAAACGATTCTAAATTATTTACCTACCTGCGTAGAAGAAATGTTTTGTACTATGTCACTATGGTTACGGAGTATAGACCAATATTCTTACGGCATTGTTGACGTCTTTTTGAACGCTGATGCATTCTGTGAAAATTGCGTTTTATACTTGTTAGTCTTCATCGTTATTCAATAAATTTTGGTTACAAAGTTTTAATTTGAAATGGGTGACCGGGACGAAAGTGCGTGGGTCTTTGATTCACTGATAGGCTTCTTACAAGGACCTATTTGGTCTGCTCCACTGATGAGTTTCATAGAAGAAAATTCACTTAGTAAGAAAACCAGCAAACTATTCTAAAACGAGTTTTATTAATTAATGTTTTAATAAATATCCAACAAAGATTTTTATTTTACTTAGAATTTTTTTTCGTTTCTGATAGAAAAACTAGAAAATAAACCTTGGATAGAAAATACAAAGGTTGGATGATGTATAAGGAAGGTTTCAAAATTGGAATACTATTTTTTTGAATGTTCTTTCATTGTTTTACGTAGTTTTTGAGCCTGATACGGAAGACAGCAAGGAATATCGCGATGTGTATCAAGAATATAAAAATCTGGTGGATTTACTACTTGGGTGTTACATGGAAGATATGGGAATAACTCCTGAGCAATTTGAACGAGCCTGTGCAGTAAACAGAAACACGAGAATTCCTATTCAGTTTCAACAAGTATTGATTAATTACTAATAAGCACTATTATTGGTAAAATCTATTAAAAAATTGGAAACTTTTTTCCAAGTGTTACTAACGTCTAAGCAAAAATGTTGGAAAAAAATCTCCAACAAATGTTTTCTTGTAATCAAATATTTTTCTAGAGACAACAATTTTTATCTTTCCTTTAATATTATGAAAAATACTAGGGCTCTTTAAAGAATCTTTTCTCGCTCACTGAAACAGGCTGCTTTACAGAGTTTGTTCGAGCAAATCTGGGCGGCGAACGAATTCGAAATATTCAAGAGGATGATGATTCAGAAGAATTTAGAACTTCAATTGCAAGCCTTGAACATGATTGAACAAAAATATGGCCTCACGCCCGCTTCTTTAACTTGCGGAAACGATAATTTGCCAGATGAAGAATTAGTCATGGAGCAAATTCTCAAGTAAGATTCTTCCAGAAACAATATTTGTGCATATCAAAATGTAAAAAATTATTAAACTTAAGCCTTACAACTATTAACACGTAAACATTTTTAAAAGCAAACAATTTAAAGATTCAGCATTTCAAATTGAATTTCCGGTCTCCCGGTTCAACGATATTACAACGTAAATACATTTAAAGAGCTAAAACCTGGCATTTTTCAGTAAACCTGTCCTCAAAGAAGAGGCAGAAGAAGATTCAGAATCCGAGGGAGAAATGCCTTTCAAAGAAGAACGAGAACGTTTGGCCCAGGATTATAACAATGAACGTGTTCTTTTAGAAAAAGCTCTGATAACTTCTCAGAATTCAGCTTCAAATACGAGTCCTGAACAAGAACAATCTAGTTCCTTTGTAGAAAATCTACCCGAAACTTGTGTGGATGAAATAAATGTTTCTGAAAAAGGATCCTCGATAACGATTGATCCGAAATCTAAAGAACCAATAAATCGCGAAATTAAGATTCTTAAAAAACGAGTCCAAATTCCGATTAATCCGATTTCCTCACAACCTTCTGTGAGCAAACAAAATGTAAAATTAAGAAACTATAAATATTATATTCTTACCACAATATAAACCAACTTCATGAATTTTATATTTACACTTTTTTTAAAGAAATCTGGTCATTTAAAATAAAATTGATTTCTAAACGAAGTAAAATATTTTACAGGAGGAAAGTATAAGAGAAGAAGATGTGAAAAAGAGGCAAAATTACTTAAAAGCTCAACGTGATAAGCTGGTGGTTTTGAAAAAACAAGCTCGATGTCAAAGGCTCGAAAAAAATGTCACTCGTCCGAGTTCTGCTAGAGCTGTTGCTGAAGCGGCTATGAAGGGAGGAAATGACCTGGATCTTCCACAGCCAATGGAGCCTTCGATTCTTCAAGTTCGCAGAGCTCTTGCTGCAAGACTCAAAGCCGAAGTCGTGAACAAATAAATTTAATACTTATTATATGTTTTAACTTCAGAGATGGATAAGTATTTCAAGTTCCGAAAGTCAACAGTTTTAAGTTTGAAGATTTCAAAATAAAATAATTTCCAGTTTGAGGCCATCGAAACTAAACCATTTTAATTTGAAACAACGCGATTAGTATTCAAAAAGGAATCTCCAAATTAAGAAATTTAATGTGGAACTAAATATGAATCGTTGAAAACTGAAAATCAAACAAAACTGAACAACTTTTAACTCAAACGTTCAATATTGTACAAAATCGATAACTTTCAAAATTAAACAATTTTCAAATCAGAAAATGTTTTGAATGTATAGATGGAGATATAAAATGTTAAATATAATATTAGTGCTTTTACAAACAACTCCAAAGTAGATATTCAAAAAATGAAAAGATGGGAAATAAAAGCGATTTACTACAGGGCCAAAAAACGTTATTCAAAAAGAGTACACAATAGGGTAGTCCTGGTCACCGAGAAAATCGTAATATTTTGACATTTTATTATATTTATATTATTAAAGAACAGCAAAATCTATTTTTTAAATGAAGACTTGAAAATTGTATACACTAGAACAAAAATACTCACCGAAAATGAAAAACTCTAGATGTAAAGAGAAGCACTGAAAACTGTTGAAGTGTTGAACTTTTAACATTTTCAATTTGAAATTGTACAAGATTGAGCGACTGACATTGTCACTTTCATAAATTTTATATATAAAATTATTGAATTTTGAATATTCAAAAATGTAAATTTTTGAAAATTTTAAACCATAGATTTGTAAAGGCTTCAATTAAAAATTGTAAGGCTTGAAGAGTTAATAATTTCAAATTGTCTAATTCTCCAAATTTCCATCTTAAAATTAGTCGATTCGATTTTACTGTCGTGTATATATAATTTTTTAAGTATTAAACGGCTTTATTTATAGAATTAAAAACATTTGAACGGAGGATTTTAATTGAAAATTGTACAACAACGTTTTAATTCACATTTTTTTCAATTTTAAGCATTCCTAATTCGAAAGTATCAAAGTTTTATTTAAAAAACTTCTCCTAATTACTCAATATTGAATACTTTAAACTTACAGTTGTGAAACTTATCAGACTTTAATTTGAAACTGTTTTATTTTTATATATCAAGTGATTCGTCAATTTTTACCACTGAAACTAAGAATTAACCAAATTCACGGCCAGAAAATAATATTGTTGTAATTTCCCGGTTTATTCTCGGTCTCAACAAAACAAAATTTAAAGGTCTTAAAATTTAATAATTCGAAGCCTATGTAACTAAACAGTTTCAACCCGAAAAGATATATTCCAAATTTTACAAAGCGAAAATTTCAGTCTTGTTATCCATCCCTGAATAATAAATGTTACAATATTTCATGTTGCGAAAAATCGTTAAAACCAGTTAAAACTAAAAGTGTGTAACTAAATTTGTTCAGTGTCGAATTATGAAAAATTGTATGCAAATAAAAAGAAATACTGGGACAAAACTAGATTTTCTGAACAAATCCTGAATTCCTTATTCATATCATCGTATTTAATGCTAAGAAATTTGCCTTTACAGAAGTGAGATTAAAAATATCAGTGAAAATTGCTATCGCTCTCGCCTGTTATTCCGTTTCAAAAAGAATCCAAAAAAATTCCTGTTTTAACAGTGATTTGTCTAGCTACATTAGAAACTTTGTACAGCGATCCCTCTCCTGCCAAAAAAGTTCTCCGAAAAAGAGTTTGAAACATCTTTTTAATTTTTTTTTTCATACAATCTACAATAAACATTTGTTAAAAGTCCATCAGTTATAGACTTTAATTCTGCATTTCTTCCACTATTCACAATCTTCATAAACATTCATCCCAGTATCAATGGTTAATAATTTATCAATGTACAATTAATGTAAATTCTAATACAAATTCGATATCTTTAAAAATGATTTAAAAATGTAGAAATATTTTCTCTACAGTTCGGAGAAGACTTTTGGTTGGATTGAGGAGGCTTCACATCCAATTGTACTGGTGATTAAATTTATAGTAGACGATTAAATAATGCCCTTGTTTACTGCAAATCAAGGTCGGGTTGTGATGTTCCGAAAATAGTCGATTCTTCTAATTTTAGGTTTTATTTAATTAAATATTTTTTTCGCTCTACAACACACTCGTATTCGTACAGCATTCACCCTTCATTCGCAACAGCTCTGCATCAGAGTCGAACGAATTGGATTCGCAGCAGGAACCGGTCGTCGTTTGAACGTGAAAATGATAATAGTAGACATGCATATTTATATATAATATCTATCGCTTGAATGTTCTCTTACAACAGTTATAAGTTAGATTGGCATCTTTACAGGAACTAAATAAAAAAATAGGCTACTTATAATTACATCACATTTTCCGTGAAAAACTCGTTTTAACCTTAAATTTTAAGTATCGGTGTTAGATGAAAGACTCGCTCTCACTCAGAAAACATGTCATCAAAATATACAAAAAAAAATTGACAAAAACTTTAGAAATTATTTGAATTGACTTGATACGATCAAATTTCTTTAAATCAGCCAATTTTTTGAATTTAACTTGCTTCAGCCTCCAAATCAAGTTTTTTTCCGACAAAGTTGAAAAGTTTCAAGTTTCAAGGACTTGAAAAAAAAAATCCAAGATGAATCAATTTTGAAAAAAAAAAAAATCATTTTTGAAATCTCTTTTATTCAAATTAATTATCAAATTGTCTTTCTTTGGTACATTTCGGTTGATTTAAAGAAATTTTGACCAGTAAAATCAAAAACTTAATCAAAATTGACAAGTTTGAATCAATTTTTTTAACCATTTTATTCTGAGCATGGATTATGCGGCAATTATGAGATGATCCTTGACACAGCCCGACTCCTTAAATTCTACGACTTGAATAAAAAATAAGCGAAAGAATAGTTAATGTTCAAGCATTGGGTTTCCGCTGCGAATCCCATTGTGATTGTTAATTTTCGTAACTCCTGTCGATTAAAATAAAGATTCAAGACACCTCTGTAAATCTTAATCCAATTAACTCGCACTCCGGATTCGCACTGATTCAGTTTCATTTGTGTTTTAGTGTTTTGTTTCGCCAGTTTACAGAGTTCGCGTTTAATATTATTTTTCTTTCCTGCTTTCTTATAAAAAGATGAGTGTTGGAGAAAAAGCTGTCACAGTTCCTTGGTATATAATATATAAAGAAAAATGTCTAATCACGTGATATTGTACACTGCTGAAAATTTCCCCCTCGCTATCATATTCGATGTGATGGCTGCGAAAATTTAAAAGGCTCCCGAGAGCCTTTAGAATGTTTTAGAGTTGCTCGTTTTTTTAAAGTCGTCGAAAAACATCCTTTCGAACTTGTTTCTTTCTTTCAGATCTGATTCAGACTTCTCGTAGCTTTACCAATTCTTAAATTGATTTATTTAGCTGCCAACAACGAGGCTAGTTATCATTCATTTTAGAAAATTTACACTGTGAATGATAATTTTTATCTTGTTTTAAGAAAAAGATGGATTCAACTGCAGAAAATTTAAATAATTTGGATTATAATAAAAAACCTTTACAAATTGGAGTAAAAAATTTGAACTTTGAGAAAATCGTCTGAAAAGTAGTTTAAAAATATTCTATTCTACTACATACAACACAATAAACTTAAATTTACCTCCGATGATTAAAACTGTTTCTGAATTTTGAAAGCTTTTATTTTGTATAGAAAGATTTTTATTTATTACAAATGAAGAATTGCACTCATTGTTTTCATTAATTTAATGGCAGAGTCTAAACGTAGGGACTTGTCAAGGGGGAGGAGAGCTGGAAAAGGGAAGAGGACGTGGCTTGTGTCCCGACGTATAGACACTACCTATTTTAATACTAAATAATTTCGGCTAATAAATAAATTCGATTACAATCCTTGATCTGAGACAAATATTGGAAAATAAAAATTGTCAAGTAACTCCGGATTAAACTTGCGCCAAGTTTCATACTTTCCTGACAATTTGAGCCAAATTGAGGTATACCGCTGTTACTACTTAAAAAATCCAGTTCCATTTAAATTCCCCGCAAGATGATATTGTTCTCCATCAAAATAACTATTTAAAACATTCCTAACGGGCATAGGAATTTTTGTAATTTCGAATGTTATTTTAGAAGTTCTTTGTCAGAAAATTTAATTAAGTTTAATTTAATTTGACAAGCCTAAAACATTCTGTATAATATATATATACGCACTGTATATACACCAAATACATTCAGAGCAGTACTCGGTAGTACTTTTATTCATTTATCACTTAGATATTAGTTCATAATCTTTCTCTGTTACTTACACTCTTCCCAACTGACATAATGCTCTAGCCTTAATAATATTTTTCCTCATTACCGAATAAATTGTAAATACAGTAAAACACATGGGGAACAACGTTATCAATTAACTCGTTAATTCTTTAACTAATTTATGGTTAGCCTTTATTACAACTTTCTGTGGTCAGTTCAGGTTGCATGCTCTTGCTTTTCGCTCAGCTCCAGAAAATTAATTTTATTTTCAATCTCCTTCGAACAATTTTATACGCGATCAAAGTAGGTATCGGCAGAAATTTCCCATCTAAAATAATTTTCCACAACTATTTGAACAATTCGAAAGAACAGGATTTCGTCGAAAAATTAAAATATAGAAAATCCGTTTCTGCAGAAATTACTTGACTTTACGTATAAAAACTTTCTCTTTCAATAATACCAATAATTTTCCCACTCGTTATACAAACGCGAAAAACAACAAATTTCTGGGTTTTTTTTGCCTTTATTAACTAACAATAAAAAAATGGCTTACTTAAATTCTTAAATACGAGTAGTCACGTACTAAAAATTCATTCCTAACAATCGAGATCGTCGAGTGATCTTTGGAGTAAAGGTGGCGAAAATTGGAGCTGAGCGCGAGAGTAGAAAAAATTCTGTACATGAAATTTCGAAACGATAGTCGGTCTTCTATAGGTACATACTGCAGGCAGGAAACCGTGTGATTTCGCTTCGCGGTAGTTCGGTAGAAAAAAGGCGATATAAAAATGTACTTGGTTTTTGTGTGTGGAAAAACTCTTTCTTTGCAGATGTGGCGGTGTAACCTGCGATTGCAATTTTCAAGCTAGTGAACGCGGTTTGAACGAAGAGAAATTGTACACCGATATCCAATATCACTGTGTTCCATTCGTCAATCGATTTCTGTTCCCGATTTAAGCTAATTGCAAGAAATGCTCAATTACTCGCCTTTACTGTTTTATCCCCTTTACTCGGCTTAACTCTTTTACTAGACTTTTAGAAATTCCTATTTGAGGAATTTCTCCAGAACTTGATCCTTTTAAAATTCTCAAGAAATTCCTTATGTGGAAATCACACTCTAGAAACTCGTCTTAAACTATAGATTAGTACTGGACACGTGAAGCCGGCCGAAGTTACACAAATAAAAGGATTATTGTACAATTTACGCTACTTACATTAATAGAAATTTCATTGGAAAGCTCATTGAAGATATCTCGAGGAGATAAGAAATTCAGGCAGAGCGTACATATATATCTTTCACACGAATCTCGGGGATGTCGTGCCAATTTGAAAAACTCCGGGTGCATACGTATGTATAATATGTACAATAGAAAGTCGAATAATCTCACAGTTTTACTGGATACGAATCTACAATTCGTCCTTTTTCAAATTGTCTGCCGCGACCAAAGTGGTTTGTGCCAATAGAACCAGCGAGTGCGATCGAGAGAGTCGATGAAGCACACTGGGTCGAATTCGTAGTCGGTGCTGCGTAAAAGGAAGCATTCCCTACGTCAATGCTTTTAAAATCGTACTTTCTTAAGTATAACCTTACCGGAGAAAACACCCACAATTACACCCCGCAGCCTTATATTTTTACCCTTCCAAACGCACGCTTAGAATTCTGTTCTTGTGAAAGGCTAGGCCTTACACAGCGTCCTTTTACTTCTTTGTTTTGTCCCGCTAATTGTCTCTCGGCGGAGAGTTTCGACTGGTGTGGGGCGTTTTAAACCACTGGAATGAATTACAATTAACTTTTCACTTTACTCACTTACATACACTCTTGTAAATTCTTATCTCTATCTTACGAAGATATCAAGAAAGTCCGATACTGCTCTGCTTTACAAATCCACTACCGATGTTCCCGGGACTCTTCACACTTTACACACTTTTTCACACTCTTCTTCACCCCCTTTTACCTAGTTCTCTTGGTTCATTCTTGCTCCATTTTACTCGTGCTCTCATGCAACTGTACACAATAATTCCGCTCAGACAAGCGTTTTAACGTCCACCACACACTTTGATACCTTCTTTGCCTTGTTTTCTTTGTTTGTTTCTTTCTTTCTTTTAGGATTTTTGCCAAGTATTTCGCCGATGCGTCCCTCAGCGAAATGACGACATCGATGATGACGAGTTCTCGACTTCCGACCTACCACAGTGTAGAAAACGGAAGATCAAAGAAACGGGAGCGACCCATTTGCACGGGTAGCTGGTGAATACGGCAACTAATGGTCACAGCACTCGTGTTACCGATAGACAGTTCGCCTACTATGACATCCGCTGCCGCTTTGGCGACGGACTCAATTCCGAGTCTTCCTCTTCTTCATCCGAATCTCCTTCGTAATCGACCAGACCCTGAAGAATTCATAAGATTTTTAATTAGATTTTGAGGAATTAACAGTGTTTTTGTTGAGAGAAATTCATATTTATGGATGTTGATAACCAAATTGGTAAATGTACAGAGCATTACAAATTTCACCTGTCTTTGAAGAATTTCGTGTAAAAAATATTTAGGACTTCTACAGAATTTAGATTTTGGAAAGCTCTAATACGGTCGTCGCAAACAAAAAATTTCATTTCTTTTTCAATTTTAACTGAAAATATAAAAATATATAACCCTTTTGACTATAAGATAACGAATTTTTGTGGAATCTCTATTTTTTTATTTCATCATTCTCAAATCGGTACATTTAAAAAAATGCAAATACATTCACCGCTTGATAGACGTGCTGCGCTAACAAATCTGTCGACTGTTTCGACTTTTTAAATTTGATATTCGGAAGTTAGTCACGGCCATTGACGTACCCTGAGCGTATTATCACAGAGACTATATATACCGTCCTGAGTGCTGACATGAAAACATCCCTTTTCGCAGTGCCGACCAGATACGAGGCCGGCGCTCCAGCGAGGTATGAGTGTATTTAAACCACATTTTATTTCACCAATGTAAAAAGCAGGTAATTTATTATTGAATAATGAAATTATTGTAAATCATGCAACGACCCTATTATAAGCTTATCAACAAAAAAAAAACAAGTAATACTTCACTTGTCTTTGTTTTACTTCTTACAAACATTCTCGTAACTATATGGTATAAAAAGTGAAGAACTTGTTTGGTCGTGAGAATTATAATTCATTACATCAATGGGTCCTAAAAGAAACTAAGCAACGCGAGTTGCGTAGTTTCTTTTAGGACCCATCGACATCAGCCCACGTATAAAGTACACACACTCATAAGTTTAAAATGTTAGTTTTAAAGAAAAACAATTTAAAGTATCAAAAAGAAATTTCAATTAACGAAATTAGTAACATAAACTGTAGAATAAATTAAAAAAAGAACCACATGAAACCAAAAAAATATTAAAAAGATCGTATGACTAAAATTCGTTCCAACTTGAACAATTAGAACTTAAATCACTGATTTACTAAAGGAAATCTTTAATTTCAAACGTTAATATCTGCATTTCTTTTCTTTTCTTACACATGGCTTTTTCTGACAATGCACGGTGGTCAGGAAGGACGAATAGGTATCACAAAAATGGCAATTAAATCGGTTTGCGGGATGATATTCGGGCACGAATATACAAAATAATCCGTTCGAATTGAAATCCTAGCTGATCCTGTTTTCGAAATATCGTCAAATTACGTATTTTAGCTATTTCATCAATGGAACGTAATGAACTGTACCTTAAGTATACATTTGAATGCTTATATAATTATTATTTTTGTACTAGGTATGTGTAGAATAGATAAATATATGTATGTTTAACACCTTTGTATATATATACCGTAAGGTCAACTTCATAGTAGTCATAGGGAAGCGTGAGGGCAACTGAGACACTAGTAGATGGCGCATAAGAGCATCTCTTTCGCACTTATGACTATGGCTACTATGAATTT